>JAJEKB010000367.1:0-51234 GCA_022393335.1 Macrotrachela quadricornifera | reverse complement strand
TTATATGGCTATAGGGAAGAAAATTCGACTCTCTTATGTTTTTTTTTTGTTTCTTTCGAAATGGCATAAACACGAATATAGGGCGGCAGCAATAGAAAGATACACAAATACATGTTGAAAACATTTATCTACTGACTAAAACTGTATTTGACTTCAATCTCTGATGAATTCACTTCTACGCTTATAGTCAACAACAACAAAATGCACAATACATATTAATAAAAAAAAAACGAAAAAAAGAAAAAGAAAAAACAAAAGCAAAGAAACACCTATCAAATCATTCAATTGATGTATTTAATTGTTGTCGTGGTGAATAATTTATATGTGCAAGAAATAATTCTTGAATATTTTGTTTAAGAATATTTAAATTAACTTCAATCAAAGCTAATAAAACATAAATAAATGAAAAATATTTATTTTTTCATTTCTTTTTACCTTCATTAATTTTTGATTCTTTTTTTAAAATACATATTAGTGCTGTTGTCGGATTAATATCTTTTAAATATAAAACAAGACCTATTGATAATTCAATAGTACAATATGACATTGAATCAAGCACCGGGCTGTTACTTGTCCTGGAAAAAAAACAATAATAAACGATTAAACATAATATATAGCACGTTTTATTAAATGATTCTCAGTTCAAATATTTTTATTTATTGACATAAAATATAAAATAAATCTAGGGTATTACTAAGCACATAATTCAAAAAATTTTTTACTAAATTAATCTTCTATTAGAATGTGTTTGATATTTACCCATATATAGATGAAATGTCTGTGTAAACATCAACAACATCGCAACACAATTCCGATATTTGACTTTCAACCGGTTTTGTATCCGATGCAAGAAATATTTTATTATAAATATCACACACAAAGATCTTATCTAATTGAGTACTCTATAATAAAATAAAAATAGAAATTTTAATTAATTTTGAAAAAAAAAAAAACATTTTATTTTATTTTTATTTACCGCTGTAACTAAATCAAGCATATGTTCAAGTGCACGTAACTGTCTCATTTGATTTTGAACTATTTTACTGAATGCCTCATGTATTGAATGATCATAAATACTTGTCAAATAAAAACTAAAAAAATATAACAACGAAAAAAGAAAATTCAATTAGAATATAAATCACTTGAAATAAATTCAAATATTTACTTTATAAGTGGTTCTTCTACAAAACATTCATGTAACATAACAGTTACTTGTTGTTGAATATGCGAATAACGTTCTAAACGTTCGGGTTCATGCACTCCATCAATCTAAAAAATGTAATATTATTTTTTTCTTTAAATTTTATATATATTTTTTTTTTTATTGTACTTTATGAATTAGCACTTCAAATCGTACGTTATGACCATTTGAATACATCCATTGCACAGAACTAACTAATAAATTTATTGAATCTGAACAATCTTCCTACAAATTAAAATATAATTAAATTTTCTTCGAATAAATTTATTTTAATTAATATACTGTTGCATCAAGAATAAATACAATTGTTGTACATTCAGATGAATACGTATCAAAATCAAGTAAAGACGCTGTTTTTGGACCGGGAACATCACGAATTTGAAATTTGACATGAATTCCACAAGTAAGTTCTTAAGAATAAATATATAATTTATAAATATAAATATTATATTTTAAATAAAATTTACCATGTGTTTGAACTATTTTTGTTTCTGGCAGTTGAAGTGTTTCACCGGCTGTCATTTTTTCAAAAATAAGTTTAATAATCGATGTTTTACCACTCCTAATAATTTAATAAATATATCATGAAGAAATTTTAATATAAAAAACAAAATAAATAAAATAATCTTTTTACTTTGTTAAACCCCACATGAGTAATCTGGGTCGATCAGGTGCAACTTCTTCATAATCATCATCTATCTGTTGTTCTTGTTGTTGTTCATCGTCAGTACTGTCTAATCTATTATGACCATTAAGTGTTAAAGAATTATGAAAACCATTTGAATATGGTCTTGATTGTTGGTGGGAACGCGCAGAAGGGTTATAGTGACTAAGATATTGATGATATCCACCATCTGTACTAGTATTAGAATTACTAGTATTTTCACAGGCACCTGTTAGCCCGTAACTCATATCTATAAATGAAGATTAAAAATAAAAATAGGATGAAGTTTTATTTTAAAAATAAATATATATTTAGAATTTATCGATTGGTTATAAGAAAAGCCAGTCATATTCCAAGATTTCATATAAATTGCAATTCATTGTAACATTATATTGGTATGTCAAATATATTTAATGTTTCTGTCTAGTCTTTTAAATATGTTTTTTCCAATATTGTTTTTATTTGGATATTAATGAAATACATGTATATATTGCCATTTATATAATATTGTAAGACAAAAAAAAAAGTATACGACTAGTTACCTTTAATCTTTTGTATATAGCATTCATTTTGATGCCTATACTCTTTAGTTTTATCCCTGTCAATGTCACCCTTCTTCTCTTCCCATCACAAACATGCACTACCACGGCCACCACATCTCTACCACTAACAACGAGAAGACAAACAGGACCGTATGGTACTCTCTCATTTCTTTCTCTCTCGCTCTTGCTCTCGCTCTTACCCAAGCTATCATATGAGTTTCTCTCGCTCTCTCTCTTGTCTCAGCTGTTTTTTTTGCCCCGCTCGTTCTTCTTTTCTCTTTTTTATTTGCTCGCATCATTCGGGCCAAAGACAAAGAATCAAGCTTTACGGGCATTCGATGATAAACACGCCAGACAAAAAAAAAAAAGAGAAAGAAACGAAGCTGACGTCAGTTAATGAAACATATATGAAAAAAAAAGAAAATGAAAAGAACGTGCATATACTCGCGTTCGATCAGCTGTATGTTGTGCTATTGAGGACTAGATTGTATGACAAGAGGGAAAAGAACGAGAAGAGAATATATAGAGCTTAACTTTTCCTTTCTTCTTTTTTTTTTTATTGATGGCATTGCTTGATGAGGAAGAAGAACGATCGAGGATTTCCGTCTTGTAATAACACACAATCCTTTCGAAGGAACTGACTAGCATACATTTTCTGATTGCTTATCATTAGCATTTCATAGTTTTCTTTCTTGTTTATGTGCAATCATCTTTGTGTGAATATGATATTCTACAAAACAGATTGGTTTTTTCATCAGGTCATATTGTCCTGATTAAATAGAACCATATGTGTATTTGTGATCATATTTAATGATGTCATTATATATATATATATTTCTCTTATTTTTTTTTATAAATTTTGTAAAATTAATAATACGATGAAATATAATAAACATTTCGATTAAAGAGAATGCTAGGTTTTTTTCTTTTATAAACACATTCGTCAATGCATAGATCTTTTTTTTTAGTTTAGAAGTTGATCCTAATCTGCTAGTAATTGAATAAATACTATATATACACGCAAAGAATATTAAAAAAAATGACAGAGCAGTATTTTTTTTTCTTTAATATGGAAAAAAAATGTCAAACAATACATTTTGTTTGAATTGAATTCTTATTTGATTGATATTATTCTATATGTTGATTATTTATGTTTGAATACTAAAGCTGATTAAATCATAAATAAAGATGCCTGCTCAGCAATCATGCACGCATGCACACACCTTTCAATTTGCATTTTCAATGTTCTAAGATAATGTGATAAGAAAATGAGGTTGTTTCCATTTTTATCAATGATCGTGACGTCTTCGTATAATACATCCCTAGTTTTTTTTTATTATATCCCTAAGGGCAAAAGTAAAAAGAACTTGTTTTGTGGTGAAAGGGCGTCGACAGCTGTTTTAGAAGGTCTTCATATTCTTTCGTCTCATCTTTCTCTTCACTTCTAACAAATTATAGTGTAATATAAAGATTGTAATACACGTGTATGTTAGCTATTCTTATCATTGAAGATATATTTTTGAGGCAAACAAGTAACTAGGAGTAAAAAAAATAGAAAGAAACCGAGATCGGAAGGAAAGAAATCAAGCTAACAACAACATAAATTGCTTCGTTGTCGTTCTTTTTTTTGCATTTATTGTTCTGGTGTTTTTTTGATAGAAACGAACAATAACAACAGCAACAACGACGAATCAAATGTCATCAACTAGCAATTTAATAAGACTTTAAATTTGCACAGGCTCTATTTCAGATTTTCTTTTTAGTTATAAAATGTACTCAAAAATCATTAGAAAAAAAGAAACCAATTTTACATACCTAATAGTCTATAATATATAAAACATCAAATAGAAGGTCATATGTTATAGAATATAAAAGAAAAAAGAGAATAAAGGACTTTATTCACTTTCTTTCTATATATATACATACGCATATATATATATATATATATATGCACTTTGTACCCAAACAATCGTTTGCGACCCTTGTCGCGAACATAACACATATTCGATTGATTATGTCTTAGTGTCAATATTTTGCCGATATGGCAACGAAATTCAATCTCTTTACTGATGCCCTTATAATGATGATGAAGACATATATACAAATACACAATAAGAGCGAAAATAAAAAGCATTATATGTTTGCATGTGTGCAACAGAATGTATATTTGTTGTTGACAGATACCAATGTTCTATCTAAATCAGTGCAACCGTGCATCTCATCCTCCAGGCCTGTTCTTGATTTTTTTTCCTCTCTTATAAGTCGATGAAGTATATTGTTGTTGTCTTCGTGCATAACGAATCATCTGCTCTTTTTTTTATTCGGAACTGTATACAGATGGTTCCGTGAGAGGTTCTCCTTTTTTTTAATTTTGTTTCTTTTCATTGTACTAAGAAGAACATACGCTATTTTCCAGATCATCAAGTGGGCTAAGACAAGTATAGTGTAATAATAATAATTTATAAAGATATTCGACATTGTCTTTGTCTGATTTCTTTTTTCTTATCTTCATCGCTTCAAGTATTACTCTAAAAAGACCAAATAAAAAATAGTTTTATTAATCAAGTATAGTAATCGAACAATTTTTCTTGTTGTTTGTTCACCAAGAATAAAGTACATATATGATGTGTATTGCTTTAATATCATCATCACTATTGTTACTACAATACGTTGATTTGACAGTTGATCGAGAAAGAAAAAGAAAATACTAATCGAGTGTACGTGGTTATCACACATATTTATATGATAGGGCCTGAAACTATTTTTGTTTGTCAATCAAATATGCACATATATGTCAAGCGAAAGAGAAAGACAAATCGTTGATGCAAAAGATTTCAAAACAAAAGCATATCATTAATACATATATATATTTCGACTAGGTTAAAATGGCAAAATGACATTAATATAATTCTACCATATTAATTTCAATATTTTTAAATATAAATAGATCAATGATAATATCAAAAATTTTATGTAGTTTTTCTTTTCCATTTATAAATCTAATCCAAGGATAAACAATAGAAAAGACAATGTCACTGTCAGATTTCTTGAAAGCATTGACAATTTTCTTCGTAATTGCCTTTTATTCTATTCATCAACAATAAGAGAAGAAAGGACTTTGAATTATATCTGTCCCATTCTATTACATATTCCACTTAAATGGTCTCATACGACGACGTCAAGAACGACATAAAATATAAATAACTTATTCATTGAAAAACAAAATGATAATAAATTAACGAGACTAAGTGCCAACTGATGGAAATAAAAAAGCTATCATATTTATAGACATATATTAAATTTAATAATACTTCAGTGAGTTTTTTTATGAAAGAACAAGGCCATATACTTTAAATATGAAGAAGAAAAACATCGATCGTTATAATATTTTTCTAATCAGAACAATGTTGATTAAATATAAATTGAAAATGATATTGCTACTTTAACCTAGGTCAACCGGATACAATTATATTTACATTAGTTTATAATATAGAAAAGAAAAAAAATCAATCATTTTTTTTTCCTTTTATTAGTTAGAAATACTTCTTTCATATAATGCAATATATATGAGTCTATCATAAATATTTTCTGATAATATTAATTCTATAGAAAAATTGCATTAATTAACATCAATATTTTTAATCAATTATTCAGATTTTGAATTCATTTACATTGATTAATCCGTTAAATTATAAATTTTTTTTTATAAAAAATTAATAAACTCAATTTTATATAAATATCTAAAAAAAGTCATACGGTATATATATAGTATCACGTAATGTAGATTATTAATTCACGTGTTATTAATACATATCCCACGTGACTTAAAATGGGCATTTTTAATTCAGAAACAAGCATGACATTGTAATATTTGTAGACTTATGAAAAATATTTTCATTTTTAGTTCATATAGTATTAATTAAAATTTGATGCCTTCTATATTGATAAGAGTTATTACATGTCACACATCAATTTTAATATGAAGTTTTTAACTTTTATTCGATGATTTTTCATAATTTCAAGAAAAAAAAATGAAATATATTTTATTTTGTTTTATATTTAATCTGCTGTTTTTTTTTTCTCCATAGTGATATTTTTGTTAAAATGAGATCGTTTAATTAATGTTTTGTTTGTTAATTAACAGGAAAGAGAAAAAATCTAGACATAAAATACCCTAAGAACATTTGATGCGTAATAAAAAATACCTTGTTGTTGGTGTGAAATGGCAACAAATATGAACGTTCAAGGTTATACTATTCACCTTGTGAAATCACATAATGACAATGATTATGATGATGGAGAACAAAGTAATATAAAAATACGACCCAAAATAATGTAAATTACTTGAATAGGTAATATGGTTAAAATAAAATATTTATAAATATATTTGCGCTTTTTTATTGTGTCTAGTTCTAATATAAATGTTGAAACAGTTGTCAAACATCCACAATAACCTTGTATAATACTGATTATTATTTGTTTGACTAGAGGTGACGATATATATACATATTCATTTATTGCTACCATACCTAAATAAATATATGAGCCAATTACATTAGATAATAATGTTCCTAATGGAAAATTTGAATTTGAATTAAAGGCAAGTGATAATGTGTATCGAGTTAATGAACCAAATGGTGCAAATATAACTGAATAAATAAAATATGTATAACGATCAACAGGTACTAGAACAGCTAGAAGAATTAATAATGGAATACTTAATATAGTCAATATTGGAAAAAGCCAAATACGTATATGATTATTCAAGAATTGAATTTTGTTTTTTACTGTTAATGATGAAGGGAAAATAAATATACTTGTATGACGACCAAGTATAAATCCAATAAATGATGAAGCAAATATTGAAACAATTACAGATAAATAATTTGATGCAGGGTATGTATCATGACTTGATGGACCAAATAATGCTAGACATGAATTATACATTAAACCAGAGAATGTGGTAATTGAACCACATAAACCAGTTGTTAAACCAATATATAATTGAGAAAAACTAAATATGAATTAATTTTTAAAAATAAATATAAAAGAAAAATAAAATGATTACATACTGTTTATGAATATGTATTTTTTGTTCAACTATAAAACCCATTATAAAACAACCTACAAAATTTGACCAAAAACCAGCAGGTAATGGTGCTTGGTTATTTCCAAGAAAACCTAAACCGAGACGAATTAATACACCAATATAAGAAAATACAATAATAGGCATTATTGAACTTAATCTATGTTTTTGCACAACAACTGGTTCAGTTACTGTTTCTGTTACATTTTCTAAAGTTGCTGGTATCATTTCATTATTCATACTTTGTTATTATCTACAATACACATAGAAAATTTTCATTGTAGATATTTTTTTTTTGTTGTTTAGAGGAAATTAAATGAGTGTTAGTTAAATCATTATTTTATTTACATTTATAATAAGATTTTTGTTAGTAAATACCTTGTAACTTTGACATTGAATACTGTTTTCATAATCTTAATCACTATTATATTCTCATATGCAGGTGTTTGCAAAAAAGTTTGTACAATTTCTTCTAGAAATATTATTTTCTATACAAGTGCTTTTCGAATTTTTTGTAGTGTGATGGATAACCCACGACGAATACTACACAACATTATAATATGATATTCGATGTATTCAATTATAGATAAAAAACGAGGCAAACATTTTTTTTTCTGGAACACAAGAAAAACATTTATAATCGAAATTTCAACATTTTTGACTTTTTCCTGAAAAATGTTGATAATTAGGAGTTGTTTGTAAAAAATAATTGCAGCAAAATTCTTTTTTAACATATTTTCTTCTATTATAAGTAACTACAAAAGTCATTTTACGAGGGCTAAATTCTGGATGCACATACTACACGCTATATACAGAAGTGAGACTTCTTTCCTCGTCAATACATATTCATTCAATTACTACAGTGGTCATAGAACGGTTCGGATGTAAATTCAATCGAAAAAATATGGTCGATTCTGAAACGTAATGTAGAAAAAGGAAAACCTGTAAATATTGATGAACTCCAACTTTTTTTAGCTGAAGAATTTCGAAATATTGATACTAATATTGTAAACGATTGTTTGATGTCTATGAAATAAAGATGTTTATCTCTTATTGATTGTAACGGTGAACGAATAAAATATTGAACTGTGATGATATTCGATACTATTGGTTGTAGACTATCAACTCCTATACGAAACATTTGAAGAGGGCTTCTGGCTAATCAACATTTTTCAGTGAAAAAATCAAAAATGTTGAAATTTCGATTATAAGTGTTTCTTTTGTGTCCGAGAAAAAGAGATGCTTGGCTTGTTTTTTTTCTATAAGTGAATAGATCGAATTATATGTCAAGAAGAATATTTACATTATTATTAAATCAACCAAAATCAAAATATTAAACGAAAATTTAAAAATATGATTGCAATAATATTTGATACAATATTTAAATAGATTGTCTGTAATATCATGTTCAAGAAGTCTAGCAATATCAAAGATAAATAACAGTTCGAAGATTTTTAGAAATTTTTTTTCAATTTATATCTCAAATACTTTCTTTGTCATATAGGCAAATTTGTGATATCTCTCATAAACAAACACTTTTCAAAAGTTTCAATACAGTTCATTCAATAAAATTGATTTATCATCTTGTTCAATTGAAAGAGAATACGACAAATTTTTAAATTTATTTTATTGTGAAAGTATTCTAATTTCTTCTAATTGGTTTTCTATTATTTTCTAGTCAAAAGACAATACCCTTTTCTTTTGTTCATCATATTATGAACTTCTTTGTTCATTATTCAACAACAATTTTATAGAAATTAGTTGATCATCTGTAAAAAAAAAAAGGAAATTTTTTTATTAAATTTTTATCAAAATTAATTAATATAAAAAAAATTATTTTCTACCATTTTGATATATCTTTTGACTAGATGAGGTAAAATGTTAACGAACTTTATATTAACCAATGATTATTTTGATCGAATCCAATTGGTCATTTTTACCAAATACATAACGTGAATTCAAAATTTATGGATCCTGATCTGATAATTATAAGAAAAAATGTACCTTGACATACACATTACTTTAATTGAATAAATTTTTGGTAGGAAATTCTCCTGTTTTTTCTACTTATGAATCTGAAGTTCTTCTTGGGTGAATATCGGTCGTTTTTTATTAAATAAAGGGCTTTCTCTATAGGCAGCGCCATATGTTTTCAAGATTTCGGATTTTTCATCAGAGTGATTGAGATTCATCCAAAAAGAGCTTGAGACTCATAAATAAAAAAACCAGAAGAATTTTCCATCAAAAATTTATCCAATCAAAGTAATGTCTATGTTAAAGTGTATTTCTTCATAGAATCACTAGATTACGAATTATTAATCAACTTAAATAAAAATAAAACATTTCAAAACATGTTGTTTTTTCATTCATTAAATATGTTTTATTTAAAATATAGTTGTATGATTTCATTTTTTCAAGAGAAAAACATATTTGAAATAGAATAATCAAGGTAAATTTATATTTAAAAATTAAAAAGAATAGATCTATGGAACTCTTGATGCGCGATTTAAGCGCAATAAGATATGTAAAGATTCATTTTAAATGAAACTTATAAAATATTATTCAATTTTTCAAGTATTAAATAAAATAATTTATCGAATAAAAATAATACAGAATGAAGAGTTACTTAGTAAAATGAATGTGAAATGTAAAAAACAGAAACGAGATGAATCAATCTGATGTAATAGAAATTATGAAAGATACAAATACTTTTATTGATTGCAATGCATCATTACGATGTCATCATATTTTTCTTTATTCTTATAGATATTTCTTTGAATTATGCAATAACATATATATATATAAATAAAAGAATATTTTATTCACTTACTCGAAAAATGGCTTATAAAAATGATAATCAGTTAAATTTCGATATCCTTTCATGGGATACAATAATTAATTATATAAAAGAAAATATTCAATTAAAACGAGATAATCAAAATAATCATTGGGAACAATTACTTAATGAACGTGTTGCAAATTCTCATCGAGAATTAGCACGTTCAACACCAGCTGTTAATAATTATATGCAATGGATACGATCAAGACACAATAATATTAAATCTGCACCAAAGCCAATTCCATCATCAGTTTTAGGCAAATATATAAATAACAATTTTTTTTTATTAGTTATTTTTATGTATAAATTTTTAGGACCAAAAATTACCGAAGGTGATCTTATTGATGTTCGAATTTCTTGTAGAGGTCCAGATGATAAATTATATGATCGAGATGCACAATTACGACAGCGTTTACCACGTGGATGTACATTAATTCAATGTAAAGTAAAAGATGAAGCTCAACCACGTTTAGATTTTGGTCTTTTTGCTTTACGCAAATTCAGTGGTGGTCTTGGGTAAGAATTCAATTGAGAAGTTGTTTATTACTCATATATTAACTGTATGGAGAAAAGAAATTCTAATGATTCGTAGAAAGATATATCTTATTAACTGATAAAGTTTTTAAATTTATAATTTAAGAAAACTTATGAAGAAATGTTTTCAACTATCAAATCGGTTTTGGATTGAATTATTTTTAAAACGATAGACTTCAATGTCTTATTAATTATACATCTACGGTGTTGATAAATTTGTAGAAAGTTTGACCTATCATTATCGTATATACTATAGTGAAACATGCGTCAATTCATTTGATAAAATTTCCGTATATATGTTAATTAGAAAAATGAGTGTATTGAAAATATTTTGTGAATTAATGTTTGTATATATGAGCAGCGATATCATATTTTAAACAATCAATTTTTATCGTTAATAAGAAACATGAATCTATCTTCAAACTTTTAGATATGAGTTCGAACTAGAATAAATTTTGATTAAATCAAAGACTTGAAAAAGTAAAAGCTATAGCATATTGAGATATATCATTTGATTATATACTCAATTCAAAATCGATTTAATGATTAGAAATCTTTTCCCATAAATTGTTAATATCAATTTTTAAAATTTCTAATATTCATCAATATATTAACTAATAAAATAAAATTCTATTATTTTTCTTTTTGAAAGTGATGATGATGATCGAGAAGATGATAATCAAGCATGGCTTCGTTATTTTCTTGAACATCCTCGTACAGCATCTCAAATAATCTGTACAAAAAAGATTAATGGTAAAAATTTCTTTAGATTTTCTTTAAAATTCTTTTTTTTCTTCTATAATTAATATAGGTGAAGCATGTCATTTATCTTGTATATCTCTTCCACCAGATAATCGTTTAGTTTTAATTGCTGGTTCAAAAAATGTTCACTTATGTTTTCGTACTCATTCCGATATAGTAATGCATGGAAATGAAACAACATATAATTATGCAAGTTCATTTTGTCATACAATTCTTGATATATTATCAAATATGCCTGATAAAGGTTCAATGTTATTAAATTTTTTATCATTAACACGATATACAGCTGTTTTTGAAATACTTAATTATTCTCATCAACATATTGTTAATTTATCGTATTTAAAAAGTGAACCTAATCGTTCAGAATTAAAATTTATAACTTTTTCTCAGGTACCACAAGATTTTGATGCAGTTGTTACTAATTTATGTGCATTACCACCTGATTATGCTATTGAAATTGCTCGTTGTTTACATTTATCAACAACAGATTATGATATTATTGAAAATCAATCAAATATTCTTAATGAATATTTAATATCTATTAAATATCGACATGAATGTGAAGGTTTGAATATAGAAAATCTTAATAATTGAAATTTATCTTTCTTCATTTAGGTAGCGTTCTTTATTTTTTAAATAAAAATGATCAAGTTATTGGTTTATTAAAAAAGAAAACTATATGGTATGTTATTCTTCGTGCTATACGTGAAAAAGCTCGTCCAATGCTAAGTGCATGGGAAAAAGATCGTAAAATGAATTTATCTGATACAATAGGTAGGACTAATCGTCGTTTAAATGCTATACAAAAATGGTTACGTTTTTCTGATGAAATTCTTGATCGATGGAAAGTGTTAGCTGAACAATTTCTTAATTGGTTAATGGAAGGAGGAAAAAAGAAAGTTATTTTACGAAGTAATGTAGCTGATGAATATCCAATACTTTGGACAAAATTTCTTCAGGAAACAAATAATGAAGATGATTTTATGAAAAATATGATTGCCAATCATAGTGAAGAAGATGTTTGGAAACAATTAAATGAAATGAAAATTAACGATAATAAAAATCCAAATGAAAGTAAAAGAAAAACAAAACAACCAAGTAATTTAGAATATGAAGAAGATATTAGTTTAAATCTTCAAGAATTAGAAGAAGATATTGATAATAAAGAAGAAGAAGAAGAAGGAGGAGAGAACTAAATAGAATGTTTTAATACCATTTTTAAAATAAAAATATACATTTACAACGATTCAACGGAAATTTTAAGAAATTAATGATTTCGTGATTTTTATACAATTCTTATTGTAATTTTATATTATAGATTTGTTCTTGACATTTGAATAAAATCTAAATGACCTTATGACAGGGTATTCTAATAATAACATCTACTATTATAAGTTGTCTGCACATATCTATATTTTCTAAAACTATTAATTGTTTTTTAACGGCGCAACTTAACATTCCTTATTCATATATAAAACACTATTATGTGTGATAAAACAAAATTAATTTTGATAAAAGTATTGAATTAGATCCATTACTTTTAGTCAAATCAATGAGTTCAAATATGATAATTCACGTATAAAACATTGCACGAGTAAAATTATAATATTTCATCTGTACATATATATATTGTACTCTATTTTATATACAGCTAGTATGTGAACTATCATTTTGAGTAAAAAATAGAATTCTGGAAAAATTTTATAGAGAAAAGTCTTCAAAAAAATGAGGAGAAACGGAGAATGTTATAACATACTGAATGAGTTAGAATATTTGAACATAGTGAAACAAGAAGTTTATTGGAACTTTTTATGGTTTATATAGAGTATTGCACTGAAGACTAAAACAAAATAGTAGTATGTAGTTAGAAAGTAGTTCAACCAATTAGAAAGCCATACATCGAAGAAAACAACATTTCATTCAAAAGCGAATAATATATTGATTTTTGAATATAACTTCATTTCTACAGACCTGTACATCAGCAAGTTAAGTTTACTAAACGATTTTGAAGTTCTCAGAATTGGAAAATTCATATACATTTAACGATATTGCAAAAAATCTTATCTCTTGAATTATAAACATATAAAAAAAATATTTTTTTATTAACATCTTATGTATATCTTTCCGTTAGAAAAACAGATGTGTAAATAGCTCATAATATTGCAATTTAAAAGATAATACTTTTACATAAACACGTTAAAATAAATGCAGATTTTTACGCATAAGTGCAAATAATCAGTTAGGCTTAGATTATTTCTTGTGACTGTTGAAAAGCGGAATTTTTCTAAGATCAGAGTACTGTCTCATTCTATGCAGATGCTTGCGTCCTCTCAATAGAACACAGCACATCTATTAGGATGCATCACAAATTCCTATTATAGAGTTCATCGAAACAGTAAGAGGAGCTTGGCACGCAACAATAAAATCAAGTAGAATTAGGATTTTCGAAGACACTTTTTATTTATGTATCGATTAAAATATTGCACAAACTCACGGAAAGTATGAGGAACGATAACTATACTGTACGGTTCAGTGTCCGACATGGGTCACTTTTTTGTGACCCGACCCGACTCGGGTTGGACACTGCTATCATTCATAAGTTTTGATAAGATTAGATGTAGGAGCAGTTAAATTTTGAAACAGAAGTAATGAAAAAGGAAAATCATTCACATACCAAATGTATAGATAAAAATAAAATCTTCATAAATACACTCTTATGTAAAAAAAAAAAACTTAAAAAGTACCAAATCATTCGATTAAATTAATTGAATTTTCATTTCTAGAATTATAGTAGTAAACTTTCTTACAGAAAATTCAAGATTTATTTTATTAATTCTAAATAATATTTTAAGAATAAAATAAACAAATCAACTAAATTAATATTTAATCGAATTGTTGTTAAAATATTCCAAAGATAAATATATATTACAATAAAAATCATATATAATGACAAGCAAAGATCACACAATATTACATTTCAAAAACTAATAAAAACAGAAAACATGTAAGAAGCTATTCTAATAATAAACAAAATTACGATGGTGAGAGAAGAAAAATTTCTCGATTTCAATTATATTCATTTACTTTTTATATTAGTAAGATACAAACGAATATCTTGGCATTCATATAAATATAAAAAAAATAGAAATTGTAATCGTTCATCTATACTTATAATATAGCATGTTATTTTCAAATTTGCTCATAGAAATGGAAAGGATTTACGTATTTAAGTAATCGACAATAACCATCATTTATTTTTTAAAGGAGAAATGAAACCACTTCTTACTGAAAGAGAACTGTTTTCGAAAATTCTATCTACTGTCATCACCGGATACAATTATTCCCATGAAGACAACTTTCTTCCGTTTTCTTTTTTTTTTTAAAGAAATAGGTCATCATAAAACGAGTACTGACATTAAAATATTAAAAATATCATACATTTATCAAATTATTTTCAATATTACAATTGATATAAGTTTATCTATTGTAAAACTAATATTTTGATCAAGTTCATATAAATCTCTTGATGGACATGAAATATAAAAGTTCTTTGCAAAAATGTCAAATTTAAGTATTCAGCTAATGCAATGTCAAATCAATTGGAATTGTTTTTGTTTGAAAGAATTAAATTTGAAGAACATTTTTGGCTAAAATAAACAAATTTTCTTTTTTCTTTATTCAACATAAACAATACCATGACATTGTTTTGATCTTTTTTAAAAGGTCTTAGCAACATGCCAAAATGCTTATTTTATGAAGCATATCACTCCTATATCTATCAATCGTAAGTGAAATATATTATTCGATAAGTCATCTAAAATATTTCGTTTACTTTTTTAAGATTTTATAGTGCAAGTATTTTTGTTTTAGTTTTCAATAAATCTATATTTTATTATTCGAGATATTTTGAAGTTTAGCATTTTTATAGCGATAGAATAATTGCTAAAACTAAATGTTAAATATATCATTCGATAAAAATTCTAAAGGACTTTTACAATTCTGTTAAATTATAATATTGAAAAGAGGCAACAGTGCAAATCGAACATCGGAAATAATGAAGCAGCAGGTTGCAAACATATTTTGAATGCGAATCTATAGTTGAATATAAAAAATAAGCTAATTTTTATCTATTTGGTTTCTTAGACTTCCTTTGAAAAAAAAAAAGAAAATTCAAGTTGATTCAAACGAAGTAAAGCTTTTCCAGTTTACAAAAGTTTGAACATTGCTTATTATTTTATAGATAAAAGTTTGAAAAATCGAAATTTTTAATTTATTAAAAATAATCATAAAAAAAATTTTTCTCTTGATTTTACTAAAAACTAAATTTTAATATTATTAAATATTATATTCGTCATTTCTTATCAAATCTTTTCTATATATAACCATATAAAAGTGATAAGACATTTCGTTTAATATTTATAATCGCAGTTGGAATACATAGTTGAGACAAAAACAGTCAAAGAGTATTTTTCTTTTTCTGGAAAGAAGAAATAGATTATCTTGATTTTATTATTATCTTTATATTTTTTTTTGTCGATGATGAGATTAAGTAATCTTTTTTTTTTTATCTTTTTTTCTTCGCTTTCAATTGGAGAAAAATATTTAGAAATAAATATATGATCATTTATGTTGTCCTTTTCTTTTTTTTTCATATTAAATGAGATGAATTATATTTGCTTTCTTTTTTCTTTTCCTTTTTATTGCTACTGGTTACATTAATTTTTTACAAGTACGAATCAACGACGGTGTTTATAGTCGAGAAGGAACGAATGAGAGACAAATGGTGGAAAACGCAATTATTCACAACCGAAAGCTTGTCATAGAATAGCAAAAAAAATGACGATAATAGAAACAGTTGTGTGGGTGGTAGTAACAAGACGAAGGAAAAAAACGCAAAAAAACAAAAAAAAACACCCCTAGAACCGCAAATAACCGCGACTATTCGTTAGTTATTAATTAATAATTTATATATTAATAGAAATGTTTTTTATTTCTGAAATTTTAATTATATTTTACTTTTAGATATCATTGTATCCATTAAATAACAAAATGTCATCAAGTATTAGCGAATTTTATGAAGGAAAAAATGTCTTAGTCATTGGTTCAACAACTTTTCCTGGAAAAGTCTTACTTGAAAAACTATTACGTTCATGTCCAAGTATTGAAAAAATCTATTGTCCAATACATCCAACAATAAAAAGTCTAACACACCATCTTTCACCTATGGATACATTTGCTGAAATTTATACAACAAAATTATTTGATCGTGTTAGACGTATTAATCCAAAATTTCAAGAAAAGATTATTCCATTTGATATTAATTTATTAATCTCATCAATGACAATAACAGATACGGAAATAGATTCTAATGAACAAAAACAATCACAATTAATATCATGGAAAAATTTACAAGATACAATTGATTTATGTTTTTATATTGCTAATAATTCAGTTGATTTTGAAGAACAAAATCTTAAAGACATGATACAAACTAATGTTATGGATTTAAAAAGTATTTTAACATTTTTAAAAACATGTACACAATTAAAGTCAATTGTTTACTTATCATCAATATATGCTAATATTGGTAAAAATTTTCGTTTTTATTTTTTCTTCTTCCTATTTATTTGTTTAATTGAAAAATATTTTTAAAAAAAGAAACATTTATTTTTATTTTTGCTATATAGATTGCCCATATATTGATGAATGTGTTTATCCATGTCCAATTGAACCACAAAAATTAGTTGATGCTCTTGATTGGATGGATAAAGAAATGGTTGCATTAGCCACGCCGAAATTAATCGGTCCTAAACCTAATACATTTACATTTTCTCATTGGCTTGCTGAAACAATTTTATCTGGAGAACAAAAACATTTACCACCAATATCAATCGTACGTGTTTCAATTATAGGTGCAGCATGGAAAGAACCATATCCTGGTTGGGTAGAAAAATCTAATGGGCCAAGTGAATTATTTGTTGCTGCTGGTCGTGGTTATTTACGTTCAATGAAAAGTGATTTAAATGATATACTTGATATTGTACCTGTTGATATACCTGTTAATTTATTAATAGCAGCATCATGGGGAAAATGTTTAGAAGAAAATTCTGAAAAATTAACAATTTATCATTGTACATCAAGTGGTCTTAATCCATTTCATTGGCAAGAAATGAGTAATTATTTTACGGAATATTCAAAACGCATTCCATATGAACATGCATTTCGTCGACCGAATTTATCAGTAACAAGTCATAGTTTAATACATGATTCATATGTTTTTTTTTCACATCTTATTCCAGCTTATTTAGCTGATATTGGTTTACGTTTAATAGGTCGAAAAGCACATATTGTTAATATATATAAAAGTTTACATCGTATGCTTCTTGGTCTTGAATCATTTACAATTCGAGGTGAAATTCAATGTTCATACGATAGTTTAAATTCTTTAAGACAATTAGTTAGCGAAACAAATAATTCAAATGAATTTTATTTTGATATACGTGCTTTACATTGGCCAACATATGTTGAATCATATTTAATTGGTACAAAACGTTATATTTTAAATGAAGATATGAATTGTTTAAATGGTGCACAAAAACATTTAAATAATTTACGAAATATTCGTTGGACATTTAATACAATAATACTTATTCTTTTATGGAGAATATTTATATCAAAACGACCAACAGCAAGAAATCTTTGGTATTTTGTCATTAATTTTTTTGTGGCAAAATTTGTTCGATTCTTTAAAATTCTTAGTGCAGGAAACACATAAAAAACAAACTTTAATTTATATTTTACTGATAGATCTATTTCGATGATATCGTTCATTACGATATACACGTAATACTTTTCCTCTTTTGTTTTTGTCTTTATTAGACCGGTTTATGTTGTATTTGTCTTAAGTTTTGCTCTTGTTGTCGTTCGTCTGTGGCTTCAAAAAAGAATTTATAAAAAAAATAGACTGTTCGACACAATAAAAGAAATATATAACTATACAAATTTTAATATTTATAATTGAAAATCAACAAAAAAACGTTACACAGAAACCTTATTAAATATTTTCACTTAAAAATTTAAATAAGAAAGAACAAATTGATTTCTGTTACTATAAGTTATGTATTTTTTATTTATATTGAAGAAATCTGACATCCAGGGACGTAGCCAGGGGGGAGGGATTGGGGGGATTGATCCCCCCTCCTGAATTTTTGTTTTTTTGTTATGAAATCTGATAATTTCAAGCTTTGAACACATTTACAGGTAGTTGCAACTAATAATTCTCTCATTTCTGTCAATAGCCATGCTATTTCATCAGTTTTTCATTGTACAATAAAAAAATTGTCTGTGAACAGAAAATGAGTTCGTTTCATTTTTCATCATACGGAAAGAAAGATAGTTGAAAACATCTTTCTTGGGCAAAAAAAAACCCGATCGCCCCCTGAAAAAAATCCTGGCTACGTGCCTGCTGACAACTTTTATATATTCATCTTGTATAGTGGAAAGAACATATAATTTCGTACAAATCATATTCTTGAAGAGATAATAAACAAGTTCTTTTGTTAACTACAAAAAATTTTTATAGAACTTTTGATTAACTTGTTCATACAAAAATTTGTTTATTCGCATTAAAATCTAATAATAAATTTTAATATTTGAATGAATAAAAAATTTTCATAAAATTAATTTGATTTTTCCCTTATGTTTTCATAAGCAGTAAGTTTTCTAAATCAGTTTCCCATTACTTCAGCAAAAAGAAAAGTATTGAAAAATAAGTAAGCATACTGTTATATTGATGAGTTTCTATGATGTAATGTTTGAAATTTCCTTGAATTTTCACAGAAGCATTATTTTATTTGTCTTATGATTTCATCGAACACTTATTCAAACAAAAAAACGGCTAGTCAAAATTTTGTCCTTGGCAATATCCATCGTTTTGTCTTAAAAATGATGAAACAAAAAAAGTAACATTTATTTAGAATTTTTTTTGTTCTTTATTATTTGTTCTTTTATTCATTTAAAAACGTGCACATTTTGTAAAATGGATATGAAATTACGAGAATTTTTATTAGTGATTTTGGATGATTTATCGGATCTTGATCGACTTCGATTACATTTTGTTCTTGGAACTCATGTTCCACGACGTTTAAGAGAAATGAGTGATATTCAAAATACAATTGAAGTATTTGAATATTTAATTAATAGTGAAAAAATTTTTAAGTGTCTTGTTCCAGCATTATCTGCTTGTGGAAAATTGACTTGGTCACAAAAATTAAAAGGTAAATTGTCATTGTGTAATTTACTAATTTTGATTTTGTTTTCTTTAGAATTTGAAAAAACATCGTCTATACCAGTAATTCGTCTACTTCCACAATCTCAAACAAAGGCTACATCAACTCAATCAATATTAAATGAAATAACAGATGAAGAAGAAGATTTGAGTTTTCCTAATCGTTCTTGTCATTATTAATTTGTCAGATTTTGTTTCTTTTTTTTACAATAATGTAATGAAAAAATAAACATTTATTAAATCTGTTTTAAATAGATATCGATTACTTATAGAATAAAAAAAAAGTACAATCGAAGTATATCTTCGGACAAAAAAAAAGAAACGTAAATACTCAATTGAATGAAGTATTAAGAAAAGTAATGTTTATTTTTATTTTTTTTGCTAATTCTCTATATTTTAATATACTTTTCTCTAATTTCTCGGTTGAATGATGAATAATTGTTCGGATCCGATCCGATCCGATCGTCTATTGAGACTAAAAGAACAAAATAACATAAACAATAAGTTTAGGTTTTTGTTTTTACAATTGTAACCGAGACAAAAGAGAATTGGTTTCCACCAACGCATTAAAAAATGATTTGACTGTAATTTTCTCAAGAATCTCCTATAGCTTTGATGTCCGGTATTTATCGGTTGATGTAAAGAGAGAAAAAAAAAAGAAAGAAAGAAAATCTTTTTTTTTTTTCTCTAGCGAGTTATTAGAAACAAACTAAGCCTTCATTTTCTTTTTTTTTCTTATATTGATCATCAACATTTCATTACAATCTAAATCCTGATTGATATACAATATAATCATGTCGACTTGGTTCATACGGTTTCTCATATTTATTATCGTTTGTATATCTATTGCTCATGCATATCCAACATCCATGAGCAAAAATAAATGGGTAATTAACAAGAAAAAGAAGTTTTATTAAATATTTATTTTAATTATTGAATATTTATTTAGTTACGAAAATATTTTGGACAGCATCCTCATGCTGTTTATGAAATTTCATCGGACAGTATTGATAATGGTAAAAATAAAGAAGATTTTATTATTTTTTGTTCTTCTTTTAAATAAAATTTTTTAATTTTTATAGATTTATATGATAATGACATTAATCCAACATGGTTATACCGTTCGCGTAAATTTTGTTGTGCACCACCATTGTAATTTTCTTTTTTTATTTTAAGAACAAAAAAAAAGAAATTAAATAATTATATTGAAGAAATATTCAGAAGAAAAAAAAAATATTATATATATATACATATAGATCTTTAGGAATATTATGTTTTGTTTTTATAAAATTGGTTCGATTATTCTTGTCGAAGATGTTATATCTTCAAATTGTCCATCAAGTCTTTCATTGATTGAATTATTAATACTAGGATCAATAAGATCATCATCTTCATCATTATTCATTGTTGAATCAGCGTACATTATTTGTGGAATAAGTAATTTTGTACTTAAAAGAAAAAACGAAAAAATCTTTCTGAGATAAAAAATAAAAAGAGTAAGAAAAAACAATCTACCTTAAAGCACGACGAAGAAATTGATGATAAACAAATGGTGCAAAACATATGTAAAATAAACATGTTGTTCCATCAATAAGACTACAAAGAAAAAGTTAAAACTTTTCTTTTCTAAATAAACACTTTTATTGTATTTGTCTAAGTCTGTTTTTTCCATCAATATTTTATTGATTAGATTAGACGATGAGATTAGTATTCGAAATGATTTAATCGACTTTTAAATGATATTTATATGAGATTAATTTTCTTTAAGTTAGATGTAATTGAATCATGAATATTACGCGTATATTCTATGAAAGAATAGTTATTAAATTCTTTCTTTTTTTTTTCTTTTATTATGTGTTTTATCAAATCATATGAAGAATAATTATATATACAACCTATTGAGAATCGAAATTATTTTTTAAGAACTAAACTCTGTTCGATTTTTCATTTTTTTTTATAATAGACGTCTATTTTTATTCTATCCTTCAAATTTCATCTTTATTTTAAGATTTTTTAGAGAATAATAATGTATTTATATCAAGAGGAAATAAAAAGTGATACTTTTATTTCCAATTTTAATTGAATAGATTGTACAAAGACAATTTATAAAACAACTAGTTAATGATTTGTACGGTGTTTATTTATAATTAAAGTCTTTTCAATGTTACATTCAATGTACTTGTATTTGAGAACTGCCTTCTTTTTTTATTCTACTTATTGTATGTGGGAGTAATCAACTGACAGGATGCTCCGTTTTGATGCAGTCCTATTGTAAGGATTACACCTACTAGTGTCTGGACCATATTAGAGAGGAGCCTATATAACTCTGAATTGATCGGAATAATATCATGTTTTATCCTTACGATAGGACTGCATCAAAACGGGGCATCCTGTCAGTTGCCCATTCCCATGTTATTATCATGAGTTCTCTTTTGTAACTGTTGAAGGCGTAAACGATGAAAAAACTAACGACCAAGAAATCTACTAGGATTATGATCAGAATTAAGTTGATCCATTGGGACATTTTATTGTCCATATATTTTCATGATTTGATGATAAATCAACTTTAATGAAAGTCACAATGAAAAAATTCTATAGATCTTTTATTTATGAAACATACGAATTCAACATAGATGCATTCAGTAAATAGGAGAAAAGTTTCTTATACTATTGGTGTATTTTTTTTAAATAGATTTAACATAACTCATTTTCATGTTGGATATAACTACATCATCTATGTATTCATTATATTCTGTGATCGTGACTGATCTTTAATGAAGAAAAAAAGAGAAGGTGAATAAAGGAATTAATGCAAGTACTAATGTTATGATGCATAAGAAATGATAAATCGAAGTATATATGCTTCCTGTCTCCAAGAAGCGAATCATCGTTTCCGAAAAAAATAGGTGGACCGGTATTTTTTTGAATAACTTTTCATAGAAATAATATAACGAGCTGTGAACTATATCGTTGGAAAGAGAAGATACAAATGTGTCAAATTATATGTTATAAAATCATTTGAATTGGTTTTTACAAGGATTGAAATCGATATTATTGAAAACCGACCTACTCTGTGAAATGGCTACAGTGAATCTTCAATAGTGAAGTATTTGTTCATACTGATACTCAAAAATTTACAACACTAGGAACGACTCATACTTCTAAGTCTTCATGATTCAAGAGTTATAGATATTACAACTCAAAATTCTTAACTGATATTTTTATTAATGCTTGTAAAAAATACCATGTTTTAGGTTTTTCTTTCCATACTATGAAAAATAGATATACTAGGGTTTTTTGTTTTAGAAAACTAATTAAAATAACTTTACAATATATCTTAGAAACACTTCTAAAAAATCCAAAATTGTGAAAGAGAATTTGTTTACTGCTTTAGATAAGGCGAAGAGTTTTCTATTGTTCCTTTTTAATTTTCAAAAGCGTCAAAATCTCTATGATCTGCAAAACTCATCATAAATTTTCAAGACAGATGGGATTTCCTACGTGACTAGAGTCTAATCAAAAATTCTTTTCATTTATTCGAAGAAGAATCGAATTTTTGTCGACATAAAAATCTATTTAAAAAGAAAAATTTTTAGTATTTTATCGACTTATTCTAGGACATGAATATAAAGCGTATCAGTATCATATAGCAATCGCTAAAGCAAATTAAGTTGTATAGATCTATGCTTCTAGCATTCCACACAACTAACAGAGACTAGAAGTATTCGAGATTATCATCAAGTTTTACCCAATTCTTCCTAAGAATATTAACATAGAGAATTTCATAAACTTTCAATACTTCTCCTTGTAACCTTTCAATTTTTTTGACGAAAAACATTTTTTCGAAAAGGTAAGGTAGCCTTAAACGATACCGTCGTATGATCATTATGTCAAAAAAAATTCATTCATGCATAACATATTACTTCACTATTTTTAAACGTTAAACAAACATACCACATGCTATATATCGTTGTTTCTGTTAAATTTAAAATAGTACCAATAATTTGTATCGTATTAAACAATGACAAAACAAAACAATAAAAATAAAATGATTGACGAACTAAATAAAATTAATAATTCTTCGTAGAAAAAAAATCTAGTTTTATTTTTACTTGGTATATAATTTTTTTTTAGGTGACACAAACATGATAAAACAAAGATAATCATATACATCTAATTAAAGTAATAAAAAAAACGAAAATTTTTTTTTAATTATTTTTAAATAAAAATTTTACCGTAAGGAAGATTGAACTTGATATAAGTAAAAATTTCATTCCACCATAAGAATAAAGATTATAATTACTTGCTTGAAATTTTATTGGTCGAGCATTATCACGAAATTCTAATACAGCCTTTGACAAAAAAATATTAATTTGTATTTTTTAATTAATAAAACGAATTTTTACTTGTATTGCTATGTAAATTGATGTAAATATAAATGAAATAGTTAATATTTTTATTGTTTTTATTAATTGACGATTTAAATTTAAGCGTCCTAGATCAATAAATAAATAAACTTGTTATATTATTTTAAAATTTACCGAAGCAAGTGCAAAAAAGAAGAACACTTAGTTCTGTCCATAAGAGTGAAAATCGAATCAATAACCAAAGAACCTTGAGAAAGACAAAAAAATTTCTTTAAAAAAGATACAAATTTTTTTTTATAATTACTTTAACAATTATTTCTTGGACATGAAATGCTTTATCAGGAAATATCATAACAAATAAACATCGTAGTATATTGGTTAATGTAATAGTAAGGAGTAAACAAGTAACACTTAATAATAATGGCTTATGTATGTTCAATTTTTTACGTGTTCGAATCCATTTAATAACAATAAAGAAAAGAAAAATAAGATTTGGAATAAGAATTAATACATCGAAATAACGAATTCTAAGAAAAAAAAAATATAATAAAATAAATAACAATGATTATAATTGTTCTTAGGAAGAAAAATGAGCTCAATAGAAACAAATAATTTCAGATTGCGTTTCTCAATACTATTTCTGATTTTTAATGAATGATACAATGAGAATTGAAAACATATTCTTAAACAAAATCCTACACACTTCTTTCTTTACCTTTAAATAAATAAATACGCCAGTAATTCAGACATATATATTAACAATAATTTGATAAACAACGAAAGAAGATCTTTCTAGCTCTATTTGACATCTTCAATTTCTGTTTATTTAAACCAAAAGCAGAGATGTCCATCGCGGCGGAGAATGTGCCGCTACCGCAGTGGTATTCAAAAAAAGATGTTGATTTTCAAGGATGTGACTGGTTTAAATTAGTACTATTGCTGCTAATCGACTAGATTCGTTAAGTTCTATCGTATAGCATACATAAATGTCCAGTTTGTGTGTAAATTCATAAACTTTTTAAATTTCTTTCTAAAAAAACTACCATCATCGCGCCGCAATGAACATCTCTGAGGAAAAGTGTGACTTGCTGAACAGTGTATTACATGAGCGTTTTACTAATAATTTAACCACAAAACAAAATGTATCAATCAATTGTTCTTTTTTATTTTATTATAAAATGAAAGATAAGACTAAAGACAATGATAGTAAAAAAAAAAGCATTTCATCAAATATAAGTCATATTTTTCCATTAAAAGTATATACGACAACGAAAAAGATTTTTTTATGCACTATATCATTAATGTCATTTTAGTTAAGCAATATTCTTACGATGACATTAAATCCAATAGGTCATTATTGAAGAATATATTTTCAAGGACAATTATGACACAATCCAGATAAACGTGATAATTAAAAATAAAAATGTTATAGAAAAATGATGTTTTTTTTTTATTTGTTACTTGTTAAAAGCATGAAATTTACAGTAGAGTATACCAAAATCTTTAAGGATTCATTTAAGAGATCATTATTAACACTTAAACTTTTTTCAAAATAACCGATCCGAGAAATTTTTAGCATTTTACAGGTATGCAGACGTATTAGTTTGCACAAATAAATAATAACTTACGTAGAAGAAAGAATTTTTTCGGTTCGAAATCGAACACAAAATGGTAAATGTGTAGAATCAAGCAACATCTAAAAAATTGAATTTATTTATTTTTCTTTCGAGATTCTTGAATTCAAAAAAAGAAAGGAAAGAAATAATGCATAATTGAATGAATAAATGGAATCATACAAAAAAAAAATAGATCATTTAAACGAAGGAATAAAATATTCACATTAATGGCATTGAATATTATCAATATAAAAGGACTAAAAATAATGAGAGTTTTATTATTTAATGATTTTAATTACGAAGTAATTTTCGAATCCATTCTTCATAATGAATCTGCCCATTTTTATCTTCAAGTCCAGAAAGTAATTGTTCAACTTCTTCATCAGTTAAACGTTCACCAAGATTTGTTAATAAATGACGAAGTTCAGCCGATGATATATTACCATTTTGTTCTTTATCAAAAACTTTTAAACCTAAAATAATAAGAAAAATTTTTATCTTTATGTTTTTTGTTTATTTTAAAAAATAAATTAACAAACCTTCGATAAGTTCACCTTCATCCATACTATTATCTCTTTTTTTAGCTAAAGCATCATATAATGGTAAAAATTCTTCAAATGAAATTCGATCAGTTTTTAAATTTTGTATTGTACTTTTAATTTGTCCTTCTGTTGGATTTAATCCAAGTGCACGAACAACTTCACCAAATAATTGTTTTGGAATTTTATCATCACCACGATCATCAAAAAGATTAAAAGCTTCACGAACATCTGGTGTATCATCTCGTATAGTTGGCATTTTGGTTTTTTTTGTTGTTATAAATAATATATATATCTATAAACACAACTAAAAAAAAAATGATTTGACTTGCCTATTTAAATTAACACTATTATTTGTTGACTTTCGTGTGAGTGGGTGGTGACTATAGTACAAAATGTATGCAATGTGAATGATGTTTCATGTAGGAGGAAGAGAACGAAGGCGATGAGAAGAGAAAGAATTACTATTTGATATATATGCGAAAAGTGTGAATCAAACATTCGACATGTACTGATAAGAATGATGGAGATTCGTTCTCTTATATAATATTTATATTTATTATTCAAAATGAAGACATGTCTTTTTTTTTATAACATCTAGAACGTAAGAAAATGAGCTAGATTGAATAAGAGAAAAAAAGTCATTAGTATTGTAATAAGAGTATAAAATAATGTATTTTTTTGTAAACTAGGCCAAAGTGTTGACTAACATTATCATGAGAATAAAAGAAAGAACAACAATAATAATAACAACATCAACAAAATGAAAAAAAAACAGACTGTAGTTATTTTTTTATTTTATAATTATACGTAAACGTCACCGATCATTTACAAGAAGAATAAATTAAGTAAAATACAATCTCTATTTACATAATTATATAAATAGATCATTTATATTGAGAGTAGAAATAATCATTGTTTTTTTATGAACTATTGACTGCACATTGTGCTAATAAATGATTACGACACATATCGCAAACACGAACCGGTTTGTTTGAACTAGGTAAAGGTAATTTTGTACTGGCACATGTCTCACAAAAGATTTGACCGCAACTAAATAAAATTAAAAAGAAATAATCTTATTTATATTAATAAATATTTACAAATTACTTTCGACAATGATGTTTTCTTCTAAGTGGACTAAAATCTTTTTTACATTGACAACATTCTTTAACATCTTCATCTTTCATCCATGTTGATGAACGTAGACCATCTTTTTCACGAAATTCATCTTCACGTTTAATAGATACTTCTAATTTTAATGCTAATTCTTTTATAGTTTCTTCTTGTTCTTGAAATTTTTTTTGTAAATCATTTTGTTGTCTTGTCATTTCTTTTTTGTAAGAATCATATTCCTTAAAAAAGATTAATTTAAAAAAAAAAATTAAATTTTACGTATTTTATTTTACTTGTTTTATTAAATTTAATTCATGTATATCAAATTGAAGTGATGAAACCTTTTCTTTTTCACTTGTTAAAGCTTGTTGAAGACGTTGACGAAAATCTTTTTCAACACGTAAATCAGTTTCAATTGATGTTCTAATATAAAATTAATTTTTTTTATTTTAAAATTGTTAAAATAAAAAAAACAAACTTTTCAGCATCTAATTTAGTAAGATCTCGACTTAAAGAATCATTTGTATCATTAAGCGCATGTTTCTCTTTATTAATTTCTTCAATACTAAATAAAATAACAAAAAAGAAGAAAATTTAATAGAAAAAAAAAGAAATTTTTTCTTTATACTTAGTTTCTAATTGACAAATAGTTTCTCTTAACATTTGATTTTCTTTTTCTAATGATTGTATTTGATGTTCTTGTTCATCATTTCGACTTATTTCAATCTAATTAAAAAAGAAATAAAATTTACAAAAAAAAAAACAATTTTTTATCAGACTCGTAATTTTTCAGATAGCCGAACATTTTCATCTTTAATACTATCAATTTGTTCTTTCATATGATTATATAATGTTGTTTTCATTTCCATATCTTTTTCCATAAATTTTGTTGCTTCAATAAAATCATTTTTTTGTGCTAATTGTAATTGATATTCTGTTTCGACATCCTTTTTTTTAATTTAAAAAAAAAATAAAAGTTTTTTTTTCTTTCTTTTCATTATGTTTACTTGTTTAGATAAGCATTCATCTTCATATTTTTTTTGTAATTCGTTATAAAGTAAGTCTAAACCAACTCGAGATTTTTGATATGTTTCACGTTCAATTGCCATATCGGAATTTAAAGCCTAAAAATAAAAATGAAATAGTTTATTTACCTTTTTATGTGAAATATTAATATATTAAATCGAAAGAATGTTCGAGAAATATTATGTATTATTAGAAGTTTGAAATAGAGATATCAGTATAATTGAATTCTTTTTAATCTTTAAAAATTCATGAAAAGATTTTTTGATAGTAAAATATATGTAATCATATAATTAGTAATTCTGGATATCTCAGATGTTCATATTATGATTAAAAAAGTACTCTATTTTTTTGTATAGACATAAAGAATGTCTTTTGAAAAGAATATTCAGTTTTAACTCTTGAACACTGTTTTCATTTTATCATACGAAGAATGTTTTGTCAATCCATGATTAAAAAATTGAATTTTTTAATTTGATTTACATGAGAAGTAGATGAATCGATTTAGTAATTACTTAGAGCAATCTAAAAGTAGTGAGACTGACAATTTAATACTGTATATTAAACTTTGAGAAACTTTCCAAGAGAAAAGAATGTGAAGAATTTCCTATGATATATGATTATACTTCAACTAATCTAATAATAATAAAAGTCTGATAAGATCTGTTTTGTTTGCATCTACTACCGTTATATGAATACTAGCGAGTATTTTTTGAATAACTTTTGATAAGAACAAGATAGAGAACTGCGGTTTTCACCAATGGACAGAGATGTATCGAATTGTGTATTATAAAGATTTTCTAATATCAATATCTGGAGTATTTTATTCAATTTTCTAACTGTCAGAAATTTTATGAGAAAAAGGAGAAAGCAGAAAAGTGAGGTTCTTTCGCAATAATTGCTAGAAAATTGTGTTACAGGCTAGACTAAAAGATATATTATTCATCTCAGCCTTCCGACCTCTGTAGGTCTTCAATTAGTAGTTTGAATCTATACCTGATAATTGAAAATTCGCTGTCAACAACTTACCAGATAGATTGATACAAAAACTTCGCACTTAAATCTATCATCTGAAAAAACATTAATTGATTAACTCTGATAGTTAATGGAATTCTACGAATTTACTTTTAACGCGGACTTTTAGAACACTCTGTATATGATTCGATGCGTCTTCATCTCCTTTGTCTAATAGTAAAAATCGCAGTTCTCTATCGTGTTCCTATCAAAAGTTATTCAAAAAATACTGACTAGTATTCATATAACCCTGGCAGATACGAACAAAACAGATTTTATCAAAAATTTGTTATTATTAAATTAGTTGAAGTATAATCATATAGCATGGAAAAATCTTCACATTCTTTTCTCTCGAAGACTATATAGAAAGAAAATTTCTTAAAGCTTAATATACAGTATTAAATTGTCACTCTCACTACTTTTGGAGTGCCCTAAGTAATTATTTCGAGGGAAACGACGAATCTTTTAAGTAATAAATCCTTGAAATACTAAGGACAATCCTAATGAGAATATAAATTATTGATATTACACTAATAACAAAACTACTCGAGGTAGTATCCTTTGTTCTAATTCATTTATACCTCATTGGACAAAAACTCCTTGACATAATAAAAAGCATAGGACGACTTTTTCTTCAAAAATGGTGAAATTTTTTGTTGTATACATTCTAATGATTTTCAAAGTATATTGGAAGTTTGAAATAAAAGCATTGTCCATTTATGGAAATACTAATTTTTCAAAAATCTACTCTCGTCACAGATAGGTGACAAAAACCGAGTTCGATTAAAAATTCATTATTTCATGAAAAGAACATATTTTTATCGGAAACTTTTAGAATACTTTAAGGCCTAATAGATCTACGTATGAGCAAAACGTTCAAGTTTTTTATTTTTTTCTAAATATCAAGAACTGAGCCGAAAATTCCGTAAAATTATTATCATTTTTGAAAAAAGAGCTATGGGAAAAATCTTGGTATGCTTTTGACTATGTCGATGAACCCTATCGAATGACATATAAACAAGTCAAAATGGAAGGTATCACCTCTGGTGATTTTCTCGTAAGATAGTTATGAGATCCATGTAGATATATATTTAATTTTTTTTCCTTGAAGTCGTATTTGCGAAACTTGATATGACTTTTGTGCATCATTAGAAAGATAACGAATGGCAAAGATATTATCTCAAGAGTATAACCATTGTTGTAAAAGGAAGCAAAAAAAATGACCTTGTGAATTTAGTCGATCTCATCCGTAGGATTTGATAACTAATCCATATGAGAAAAATTTTCTCTTATGAATAATTTTATTCATTTTTATTTTAGAATACAAAATATTAATTAAAGGAAATATTTTGTTGATTTTCAGCACTTCCAGTTTTATTATAAAAACATGCCTGGAAGTAGAATGAGAATTCTAAATATTTTCACCGTACGCGAAGTGAAATTTCCTGATCATCCAACTTTTTGATAACTAAAAGAAAAAGGCTTTTTTCCTGATTTCTCGTTTTCAATCGTCTTTTGTAGCATCGAGAATCTTGCTTGCGTAATCCTTCAATTCGTCGTAGGGTATTCCTATACTAACAAAATATTCCATACCGTAAGGATCAAATATCATTTTTAAGTGATATTTTCTTTATAATAACATAACATATCAGAATGAAAATTTAAGTATGTTTTTATAAATAATAACTAAGATTATTCGAAAGATAAAATTCTTTACATTTAAAATAAATAAAAAATAATTTACTTCAATTTTTGCTTGATAAAATGACTGTATTTGTTCTTTTTCTGCTTTGGATTTGATAAGATCTCCTTCTAATTGTTCAATGCGAAATTTTTTTATTATTCCATCATCATTTAAAGATTTATTTGTTTGTTCAGAAGTTTGTAAACGTTCTTGTAAATTTGTAACTGTTTTTCTAATATATAAAAAAAAAAATTTTTATTGAACAAAAACAAATTTAATTTATTTTACTTTAAATTTCGATAAAGTTCTTCAATATAATTTTTTTGATCAAGTATAGTGGAAATTTTTTGATCATCAAATGAAATTATATCATTTGTATTTGATATAATAATTGTATCAGAATTTTGTGTACTAGTTCGTGTCATTGGAGATGATGATAATGATGAATAATCATCTAATTCATCAATTTGATCTTCAATTGAACCTGGTGGATAAGTATTTTTTGTCATTGTTTCTGACGGTATACGTCTTTCACGTAAATATAAATTATAATAAATAACTGTTTCACTTGGATAATCAAGTGTTGCTTCTTTTAAACAAAAATTTAAATCTAATATATTAAGACCAACAAGTAAACCGGTTATAATTGATATTTCATCAGATAATAATAATGCTTGATTATCGTAAAATTCTTTTAATTCTTGTTTTTGTTCAACAAGTATTTTAAAATAATCAGCTAAACGTTTTTGCATTAATGCAAGACGTAACCATGCACGTACACGACCTAATGATGTACGAATATTTGTCATTTCTTTTGATGATAATGATATTTGAAAAACATCAGTATCATTTGATTTACGTGCAATAAGTTCAATTATTGGCCAAAGATCTTTACGATTTGATGATGTATTTATTGAAAAAGATTTTTTACCTGTATAACCATGTAATAATATATGTTCGAAGACAATAAAAAAATGTTTTAATGGAAAATATTCTTTTTCAAGTAAACGTTCATGTCGTAAACTTGAACTTAATAAATCTTTTATAACTAATTTAAATATACATAATAAATTTTGTTTGTCAATTAATAAATTTTCTGCATCTAAAATTTTAAATTTTAAAATTTAAGTTTTTTTTTAAAAATCTAATTCTTCTTTATTTTTACTTTGTTCTGATGGATTGAAGAAATTAGTTAATAAATTTCCATCACTTGTTAATGAAAATGGCATCTTGAAATGATTGAAATATTTTATGTCAATATATGACAAGGACAAAATATTTCGTTTCAAATCACGTTTTTATTTATTTCTCTTGAGAAATAATTATTGGTTATTAGACGCCATTTTATTATTCTTATATTCGGGATTTTATTGTAATGAGATATTTTAGTTATGTAATGAACCTGTTTTATAGAGACATCTAACGGAAGAAAAACAATCGATGGATTTTTATAAATAAATCATTGAACTAATTCTTCTATTCTTTTATATTGATAAGTACTTGTTAAATTATTCAAAAATGATATTTCGATATGACATCACTAAATAAAGTAGCTGACTGCATGAAATACAATAGCTTAGTTGTCATGACAAATTCGACTTCTCATCGACACATTAATCATCAATGAAGTCAGGCATTCATTCTCAGTATCTAGGGATCATTTTGAATGCATAAAAATCTTGATAAAATCGTGAACATGTAACGAATGTATATCTGAAATAATTTTTTAAAATTCGATTTTCTACAGGTGGTATAAGAAATATAAAACATAATAATGAACAGTTGACAAATTTTTTATATGGTCATAAATAACTCAATTGATACCCTATATATGATATGTATATACACTTTAATTATTATCTTGCGTAATTTAAATGCATTCTTGAAGAAATTTTAAACATTTAGATAAATCTCTGCGTATTTTGTGTAGATGAGTTGTAAAGAACAAAAATGAATAGCTGAGTTCCTTTATATGGTAATGTATCATTTATATTTATCATCAGTATTTCAAATAGTCGAAACTACCCAAGAATGCTCCTTCTCCTTTGAAAACTTATTTTAAGGAGAAGAAATTTTTTAATTAGAATCTCATTCTGTCGAAAATTTTTTATAGTTTTTCCAGATCATATAGACTTTAATGTCTTTTAAAATTAAAGTGAAAAACGATTTAATAAAACATTCTTTGCCTCATTCGAAGCGGTAAACAATTTTCTTTCAAATAAAACAAACTTCAGTTGTCTACCTTAAAGTATAGTACAAAAAAATTTGTATGTATCAAGGGGTCCTTCTTTAAGTTTTGCCGACAAGAAAACTTCTGAATCTCGAGATCTAGTAAGTTAGGCAGTCGTAAACATTATCAAAATTCACTATGATTTCCTCTTCACTTGCCTTAAATTTAGCGTTAGTGGATGTCGTATTGATCGTGTAGTCATTTTTTGGAACTTGTGAAATCAGTAGGCTTTCCTTGAACATCGACAATCTATTAGAAATCTTTATATAGAGAAACTGTTCATATCGATAAAATATTTATTATATTCAAAAAAATAATTAAAAAAAAGCACACTTTATTCATTACTTATCATACAGAAAACAAAACTTGAATATGATCTTCTATATATATTTTTTTTCTAGTATAAAATAAAAAAATAAATCGTTTATGTAGTAAAATAGAAAAAGAAAATAAATATAAACATAAAAAGCTTCAGCAACAAAACAAAAAACGACTAGAAAAGAAAAAAAAAACAAAACTCAAATGCATTAATAAGCTTGATTAAAAAGTCACAGATTATTATTGTTTCATACACAATTCTTTAAAACGTTCAGGTAAAAGAAAAATAAGAATTAATTGTACGATTGTCATAGATTGTTCACATGGATCCATAACACCACGTTGAACCCATTTAGGTATTGTTAAACGTGCATGACGAAAACCTAATTTTTGTAAAATATAATCAGCACCAAATGGTTCAACTTCATTTCCATATGCAGTAAGAAGTTTTATTGTTGGTTGTAATTTCCATTTAGCATCTGGACAAATAAAACGACGAGTATCATCTGTTTGTGTATCATCTAATGGTGGAAGTATTTGTTGATCAGTTGAAATATTTGATGAAACAAGTGTTCGTTGTCGATCTTTTTCATTTGTTGCAGCTGCTAAAGCTAAAAATAAAAATTTCAAAAGCACAAAAAATATTAATTTATTCTTTACTTCGTTCTTTTTCTTTAATATATGAAGATATAAGATCATGTAAGAAATAAAAATGTTCAGCATTAAATGTAAACATAATATGTTCATAAAATTCAGTTTCAAAACTACAATGTACTTTTCCTATAAATTAAAAAAAGGATTAATTAATTAAAATTTAATAATTTTTACCTTGTAATTGTCGTGTTTGAAAACGTAATTCAAGAGCTGGAAGAATGAATATTGATTCACCATTTTGTTCATATTGTTTTGAACGAATTTTATTTGTTGCTGTTGATATTTCAGGTTCATCCATATTTGGAAAATCACGCAGACCTAAAAAAATTAAATTAGTTAGTTCCATGTTTTTAATCATATTTTCTTTTTTTTTATGACTTACCAACAGCTGAAATAGTTGAACTTGCATAATTAAACCAGTCACTAATTGATAAATGTGATGGTGCATCATTAGTATTTCTTGTTACTTTTGATATTGAAGCCATATTACTACGAGGTTTTAAACTAGAATGTGTTGTTTGACTTTGGTAACCCAAATAAAAGAATAATTTTTGATTAACTAAAAAGAAAAACATATATATGTTACCACTCACAGATGAAATAAATGACAAAGAAAGCATTTTCATTATGTCTAACGAGGGAATGTCCCCAAGTGTGAAACGCCGTTTCATATGGGAGATAGTCCAGTTTGTAGATCTCGACGAGCTGAGTCTAGTGGCATATCTTGAGAGATGAGGGTGTGAGATTAGTTCAAGAGAGTTATATATAACCATTGATTTCGTCACTATCAGCTATCAACTCTAATAAGATAGACCAAAAGATATAATTTAAGACAAAAATGTAGTGATAACAAAGAGGACCTTATGTGATGGCATTGTTACAAAGTCAACACGATCTGACGTTCGGAGCGTCTTAACCGTATTCTTATAAAATTATTGATATTCTTTGAAATACATTTGGCAAATAATTTAACTGTGTATTAATGCCACCAGTAACATATGCAAAATATAGCATAAGTCTACATTTTTTTGGTCTATCTTACTAGAGTTGATCATCAAAAGTGACGATATCAATGGTTGTATATATCTCTCTTGGACTACAATATCGTTAACTCTTTAACCATCAAGTTTTTTGAAACTAAATAATAAGCTTATCCTCCAATAATGTTCAATACACAGAGACGTAATTGATACGAAACATAAGAATGATAGAGAGCGTAGCACTCAGTGCAAGGTATTAGATTCGATACAACATACCAAACAATACAGAGTTAAAACGTTGTAGTGTTCATGTTTTTCTCTAAATCATCCCAACTGTTTTTCTAGTTTCGAACTGCGCCTGGGACAATATTTTATGTCACTAGAATCAGCTCGTTGAACTCTACAAACTGGAATATCTCCCATTCGAAACAGCGTTTCACACTTGGGGAGACCTTCCCTCGTAAGCTAATTAAATCTGTTTTTAGTATGCAACGAGATTTTAACGACATATTGAAAATCGAAAGAGAATTAATTCTATTAAGATGTGTTCTCTCCAAGGTATTTAAAGGATACTTAAATAACCTATTACGAATTCAGAAATATTTTATTAATGTAAGTCTCAAAAGTATAAGACTTTTATTAATCTTTCGTGAAAATAAATATTTATTTCTTAAAATATAGAATAATTATAAGTGGAAAAGGCTATTCTTAATAAAAAATAAGTTCTCTTTCGATTTTTAACATTTCAATGAGATTTTGTTGCAGACGGAAAATAGGGTTAATTAGCTTAAAGGCAAAAAAAAAGCTTCTTCTGCCGTCTATTGCATCAGTCTAATATTAATCTAGATAGATTTGAGATTGGACTTTAGCCTATATATAAATTTTAATCGATAATTACTATCATTTTCTTCTCCATGATCAGTAACAAAATTAATTTTTGGTTCATTTAAAGAGAATACAGCCCATTGACGAGATTTAAAATTTAATCCATGAAATACAATAACTGTTAAATTAAGACCTTGTAACATTATTTCACCACCATTCATTCCAATATGTTTTTTAATAATATTTGTATTATATTTTGATTGTATACTTATCGTTTTTTGCTTTTGAATATTTATTTCAGAATTTTTATTTTTAGCACTATTACTAAAATCATATTGAACTGATGCTAATATAGATTTTGAACTAGCTATTTGTGCATTAAAAAATTCAGTTAATTTCGTTGCCATTTTCATTATATCTGGTGTTGTTGAACGTGTTATCATTAAATGTAATTGTGACCATTCAAGATTAAGTAAAACTAATGTTGATGGAGGAAGTGAATCTATATTTCGATTATTTATTACATTTGAATGGCGATCATCTTTTAATCGAAGTAATATATGACATATACGACCCATTAATGTAGGAGAACCCATATAATCAAGACGAATTTCAATTGCATTAGTAAGAATATCGATTATATGAGAAGCATCAACAAGATATGATCGATCACGAAGTTCTTGATGAATAAGACCTAAAAAAACAAATGAATTCTACTATAAGATACAATGTAAAAAGCTTTATAATTTACAAAGAATAATTTATTTTATGTAAGCATTTTGTATTTTCAAAATGAATAAAATTCTAATCGATCAATTTTTGATACTATGAACAAGCTTATTTGTTTTTTAGTTACAATGAATTCAGTTTTATTTTTATTTCATCTATTAACGAATATTCTATTCACTAGTAAAAATAAATCTCTCATTAGAAAGTATATTTAATTGCCAAGATGAACGTCTTCAAGATTTCGATCCGAGAACAGTCGACGAACAAGAGGATATAAATAAAAAGAAAAGCGAAGTATCTAAAAAGAATTATAGTGTGATCAGATGCTTCTAAATATAACCTTACATTTCTCATTATTTGTACTCCTAGTTAAACATTATCACATAAGATTTATGTTGATTTTGTTCTTTCACATATAAAATTTGGAAGTGAGTAGCTACTGTACAATAATTTTGGGTACAGTTACAGACTATGACTCATTAATTGGTGGAATAACAAAAAAAAAGAATTCGCTATTGGTCAATAAATGATTTTGTTTGGAATGTCAAAAATTGCTTGATCAGAATTTTGTCGATTTGGAAAAGAAAAAGTCTCACTATAAGACCAGCCGTCCTTTGTATATTGTCAAGCTTTACATGCTACATTTTTTGGGATGATTTGTTTGCTCAATACGATGTATTAATTGATTAAGATTTGATATGCAACACTCGATCATTTATCATACTCCACCGGACTTCATCATTTTTTAAAAGTTTTTATAAACTGTTTAGTCTGATCCATGTAACTACTATCACAAAAATTTAGATCTATCTCATTAGTATTAAATATGTACTAAATTTCAATCGTTCTAATTGAAAAAGAATGAATTTTCAGCGTAATTTTATATATTAATTTATATAAATCTCACTAAAATAGACAATATTCAGTTTAGCAAACGAAAATTTAATTTGTCTATCTATTGAATATGAGTTTAATTGAAAAGATAAAAACTTTTTAGATATATCAATATCTGTTGTATTCAATTAATAATTACCTGTTGTTTGAAGATTTTTTATTCGTATACTTCCTCCAACAATTCCTTGTTCAGCTTGAAATATTGAATTTTGTAAACTTAATGAAAGGAAAAACATTCGTTTTCCTTCACTTGTTAATGTTAATCGTCCTGTTGAACAAACATTTTTTGTATTCCATTCAACTTTTCCCATTACATTAGACATACGCATTGACATATGTAATTCTTTCAGTTGTACAGCTAAAAGTACACGTGCTTGTTTAGGTAAGATTTTATTTGTTGTTGATGCAGTTTGTATTGGAGCTATTGGTTGTGTTATTGTATTTGATGATGACACTCTTGTTGGTACATTTTCATCTCCTAGAAATAATCGACGAGCTAATGAACGATTATACCAAATTTTTGGAAATGTTAAAATTTCTGCAAAACGTCTTATATCAAATTCAAATTGTGCTTTAGATATTTGTGCAATAACAGATAATTGAATATTATTTCGTGGTTCATTATCATTATGAATTAATATACAACGTGTACGTGAAATATTTAATGAAATTGATTGTACACTAACAGCTAATGCATTACGTGTTTGTAATTGTCCTACACGAATATCTTCAAATAATTGTACTTTAGAATCACCAGAAAATGGATGATAAACATTAATTTTAAAATCTTTCATATATAATGAAAAATTTAAACCAGCAAGAGAATTTTCTAGAATTTCACTAGATGATATTTCATTTAATGATGTTGTAGAAATTTCATCAGCTAAAGTACGTTTCGATGAAAAAACCATATCAACAGCAGGTAAACGAAGTTCACATTCCATTGGATTTGCTGGTAAACATGTAAATAGAAGAACACATGGTTGAATAAATATACTAACGACAACATCAATAGGAAATGAAGCTGTTGAAGTTTGATCTTCGATTAAAAACCTATAGAAAAAATAATTGCTTAATTTTGTAATTTAATTCAAAATAGAAGATTTATATATGTATGTGAATAGCGTTGGAATCAATTTATGCCTATAAATGCATATAGATATGCTTTGATAAGCACTTTAGTTAACAAAAAAATTTCAATTATTGTTTATCGTTTATGATAATCGATCAGGAACTAGTTAGAATCTTTTGAAGTTTACTAAGCTTTATTACAATAACTCAGGATTTGAGAAGCTAAAATTCTACGTTTTGTTCTTCTATTAGATTTTTATTTTAAAGACTTTTATAAACTTTCTTGAATCTTACAATATCCAGAAACTGTTCTTCTTCGTGTTGAATAATACTACTCTCCCATAAATATTCTATTTTGTCCATTCATTTCACTTACATTGTATTTAAATGATCATCATCTGACTTTTGATCTTGTATTTGATCTTCTTTTATAGTGGCCCGTCTCTGTTGTTCACGTGGTAATTTGATATGTTCAAGCGTTTGTTCAAGAAAATCAAGCAATATTGGATGAATTGTAAGTGGTGTTGTCGGTGATTGTATCATAGCACGACAATAAAAACTACCTTTTTTATTTAATGAACTATTTGCTATATTGTTATGTTTAGAATTATAATGTGCATCAACTTCAACACCTGGTAAAGAAAATTGTGATACTTGATATTCAATTTTATTTATTGTTTGAATTAAACCAACATTTGCTTGTTTTTGTTGCTTAGTCGAGTTTGTTGTCAATGGTGGATGAGAAATAAGATCACGACGTGTATAAAGATTACATGAACCACTAGCTATATGAACTTGAATATTTAATTCTAAATCAACTGCTGGTGTTGATGTTATTTCATTTGGATTATTTATTGTAGTTGATGCATTTGATTGATGATCATCAGATCCATGTGATGAAGTACTAAAATTAAAAGAAAATGATTATATTTTATCAAGTAATTTTTTAATAATAAAAGCAGGTATAGGAGTTTATTGCCTTGATCCCATAAGATAGATAGATTTTATTAGTTATAAAAATACCTCAATAATATAGAATGAAATGGATTTATGTTTCTAGAAGAATAAGAAATAGAGATTCAAACTTATGAAAATTGTTATGAAATATCTTACTGAATATTAGAATTTGGTGTGCGTGGTGTATCATATTCTGTATCTTCTTCACGAATTGATGATTGAGGTGTACTGATTTCCGAACTGAATATATAAATAAAAAAAAAAATAATATATAGAAAAATTATCTGATAAATTCGAAACAATAGATTATTTATTTATTCTTTGATTTCTTTATTTTAATAACTTCATATGTTAATATGTGATAATTATTATTAAAAGAATTTTTCTTATTATGGAGTTTAGAAAAGCAAAGCAAGCAGTAATTTATCGAAAATAGAATAGTATATAGTGCAAAATTTCATCTTACATTCGTCGATGGTCTGAACCAAACGACGATGCACGTGCACCTGCATTTATCATTGAATAACGTCGTTCTCTAATAGTGCATATAACACACACAAATGTAGATATTAATCAATGTTTTGTGAAATTATTTTTTTTTTATTAAATACAACCAAAGAGAAGAAAAAAAGAAAACTTACTGAGCAGTTTGAGACATATGAGAATAATCTTGTGATTGTGCTCGTTTATGATGTGGAACATTTGATGTTGATAACAATGCTCGATTACGATCACGACTAAACGTAGTCTAAATTAAAGAAAAATAAAGAATTTTATTAATGATATTCAATAAATTTTAATAATTGACAATAAGCATTACAAAAACGTATATAGATATATATGATAAAATAAAAAGCATAAATATTGTCTTTAATATATGAATATTTTATCATTTTAAAATTCTCTTTTTTCAAAAGAGAATAATTCAAGTGCAAGCTAAATAAAACATGCAATTTGAATAATAATAATGCAATATAAATAAAAACACAACATTCATTGTCAAACAATATAGGCGAACCGTAGATACACTTGATTGTTGTAACAATTCATGTTGTTGGAGCTGCTGTACAGGCTAGAAAACTCTTTTTTTTTCTTATTCTACTTTAGTTAAAATTTCTCATTTAAATCAAATTAATGTCATATTTATTTTATACGAAATTCAGTTAGAATTTAGATATATTAATATATGTTAGATATACTTCTATTACATTAGTTAATTGATAAACGATCGTAGAGATTTTTATTAAAGGATCTGACCAGCAACCATCAGTTTTGTTCCTTTCACTGTGGAAACATTATAAAATGAAAAATTTTAGTAGTATAAAACTGTCTTGATATTGGTTAGTGTAGTACAACCTGTTTTATGGACAAAGATTCAAGAAAAGATGCTGTCAGAAGGTCAATCAATCTAATCGAGGATTGATCGTCGATGAATTTTTCTCTTAGATTTTTCTAGAGTTTAAATGAAAGATTATATATAGAAACTGATGAATTCAGAAAGATTATGATTTTCGGATGCTCTTGAAGAAAGTGGTGAAGTCGTCAGTCTGTCACTTTTTAGGAATAGATCGTAACAACTACAAATATGCTTTTCTACATTTTTGTGGCATTTATTTATGCCTTTTCATCGCTACAAATCAGAGGAAGTCTCAAACGATATAAAAAGGAGTTTTCTACAAAATGGATGATGTCTATGGTATTTACAATTATTTTTCCTAATTGATGGTGGCTCCGAAAAGTGAGGATATTTATGATTTGTAAATGATACATTGTCACTGATTTACCTCTAACCTCAATGGATTATGATCTCTAGTAGGAATGAATGTAATTTCTAAAAACTGTTGCAATTTTGTTCGTTTTAAGATTTTCTTCAACTTGCAACGATGAACAGATACAAAGAAAAGCTCAACATATTGCCAAAATGTAAAACAAGTCATCTTAAAAAATAAACGACTGAAAACTCTGGTATTTTTTTTCTCAATATAATCTTTTATTTGAGGTAAAAAAAAAGAGTTAGCAGCGATCGATCCTGTATAAGACTAACCAGTTTTCTAACAAGTCCTTTCTTGAGTTTTTGTTCACAAAAGAGATAATATTACATAAAATAAATACTAAAACAATTGTATACTACTAGGATACTTTCATTTGATAATGTTTTCAGAATGAGAAGAAAAGTCTGATGATTTTTGATGATATTCTGTATTGAATATTTTGTTTTACCTTATTCGATTGCTTTTTCATTTTTTGTTGTATTTCTGTTTTTACTGTATGTAATAATTCTTTTTCTAACCATTGATATCGAGTTTGTTCAGATTTTAAAATTTCAGATGATGCTCGAGAACGTCTAGAATTTAATTTAAATTTAAAAATTAAATTATTTAAAATAAATCAATTTATACTTTAATGTTTCAATTTTTTGTCCTAATATTGAATATTCATATTCTAATCGTTTTCTTCTTTCATCATCTTCAATTGGATCAATATTTTCATTTATATTCATTGTACTACTATTACGTTCATGAATTAAATTTGAATTTCTTAATAAATCATTATCATTATTTAAATGATCATTTGGTGCAATTAAATGTGTTGATGTTATTGTTCGAATTAATTGTGAAAAACGTTTACTAATTATTGAATCAATATTTATATCAATACCTTTCATATCCCATTGAATATTTAAAAACCATTTAGGACTAGGAGAATTTTGTATATGTTTAGCACGTGAATGCATTGAATATTGTCCACTTGGTACAGAACATGCATTCAAAATAATATCTGATGATAATGGTAATGAACGTATTGGTTTCCAATTAGAATTTGTTTGTTGAAAATTTTCAGCAAAACGAAAACAAAAACCTTCAAATGAACCTGTACTTATAATTGCTCCACATGAACATGCAGATATTGTTGTTTGATCAAGTGTAAATACAAGAAAATCACTACTTTCTTCAAATGTTCCTAGAGATTGTCTTGTATTAAGTATTTGTGTTGAATGATTATCTGTTGCTGATGATAATCGAGCTGGTTGATCAAGTTTTAGAAGTGGTATGGCAATACCTAAATCAATAATATGTAATTGAAACATAAGATTAAATTCATTTGTTGTTTTTGGTGATGGTTGAACTAATGAACGTATACGCGTTGAATCTCTTTTTGGTGTTGTAAATGCACCACGTTGTTCATTCCAATGTTCATATGTATTTTTATAATTTAACCAAAATAGAATTCCTAATCAGAAAAAAATATATTCATTCTATGTATTATAGAGAAATTTTATTAAAATTACCTTTATCAATAGCACCAGGTTGCCAATAAAAACTTGGTTTAGTTAAACGAATAAAATAACCTTCTTTTTCGAGATCATCAGACTAAAATATATAAATAATTATTTAATTTTATTTCACAAACAAATTACAAAAGATAAAATTGATTAAAAAACAATTTACAAATAAAAAAACGATTCGTTTCAGATCTTAAATGACATATATTTTGATTTGTCAAATAATTCTATTATCTTTGCATGCATAGTTAACATCCATTTAGGATTGGCAATTTCTTCATATTTTCTTTTATAAATTTTAAGACAGTCTTCGATAGTGTTTGTTTTATAACGACTGATTAGAAAGGCTTTGTGAAAAATGTTTGTGATCTATTCATATCAACATAGGTATTTGAGAAGTGTTAAAAAAACTATGGAATTAGAATTTTGTGTTCTATTTGAATACTGAGAAAATTTTCGAAAGTTCTGCAAAGAATATTTGAACGAAAAATGCTTTGATACATTTTATTATTTTAGTTATTAAAATTTAAAACTAAAATTTGAAATTTTTATTTATGTATCAGTTTTCCAAACAAACTATGTTATCTTTTATCTTTCAATAAGTTGCATCAATTATCTTTTTTTTTCTCTTTATCATCGTTAATTTTCAAATATTCATCTTTTAATCTATTTAAGAGTTGTTTACAATTCTCTTAGAGATTTTTTTCACAACTTGAAAGCAAAATCTGACATAAAACTTGTGAATTCATATTCAGAAAGAATACAAAATTTTTAAATCATTTAATATAACTTACTTGAAAAGAATTTTTTAAAAGTAATTTAGTTTTAAAATAAGCTGCATCTTGAAATCCTCCTGTATGTAATAATTGTCCTAAACTAAGTTTAATATATAATAAAGCATTAATTAATGGTTTATTATAAAGTAAGAAAGAATTTTGTTCATTATAATTAGTTAATTTAATAAATATTGGTATTTTTTTATCACCATTTTCAAATTTAACAACTGTATTTGATGGTGTTTGTCCAATAACTTGAAAACCTTTAATTGATATATCAATTTTATATGTAAATGGTGTTGTTGATAATTTATCTTGTTCATCATATTCATCATCAAATTCATCATCAGGATTATCAAATGTTCTAAAATTTTTATCTTTTATCATAGATTTTGTTGGTACAAAATGAATTTCATCTACACCAGATACTTTAGCAAGTATTTCATTTATTTCATGTATAATTACTTTTGAAACAAAAACTAATTGTGCAAGAAAATCAGCTGTTATTGTTAATTGAAGTAAATCAATTTTTGTACGAAGATTTAAATGTCCTTTTGGTCTATTTTGTTGTCCTTGTTCAATAGTATAATTTCCATAACAACGTATTTGTGGAAAATCAATTCGTACATGATTATCGGAACTAATTGTTGGTAATTGTTGAAGATCATTCATGATATTATTTAAAAAATGTAATGCATGCTCATGAATAATAGCAGTAAATTGAGATTTTGCACTACCAAGTTTTGCAACACCTTCAACAATACCAATTTTATATTGAGCTTTAAGTGTAGATAAAAGTGTAGTAGAAAATGTCATTCCTTGACAATGTGCAGTGATATGAACTTCAAATATTGGTCGTTTTGATGTTGATGGAATAATTTGTTGAGTTTCATAAATATCTGTACTTAATGTTTGTTTACGATGTCGACTTGAACGTTTTTTTCTTAGAACTGGTTCAGATAAAGTTGGTTGATTTAGTTCTTCAATTGTATCATTTAAACTTGTATCTAATTTTTGAAGTTCATCATGTGTTGTTATTGGTGTTGATGTTGTTTGTTGTATATCATCAGGAAGAAATTCTTGAACATAAGATGTTATTAAACGACCTGCACGATTAACTAAATCATGAACTTCTTGAGGTCGTAATGGAACATCCATTGCAATTGTACCAATATTTGTTACACCACTTAGTGTTAAACGAAGACCACGAGTTTGAAGAGATGTTAAAGCTTGAGATTTACCAATAATTATATCAAGTACAGATATTTCTTGAGTCGACGATGATTGATTTGGATTAAAAGTATTATTATTATTACGAAGAGTATCAGCAGAAGTAGATAATGTTTCTTTAAGAGAAAGAGACGTTGAACCAATTTGAACAATTAATGATCCATCGTATCTAAATTACAGGTATTAAGATACGAAAAATGATTGAAGAGTTTAAAATGATATTATTTCGAAACACTTATTTTAAGTTACTTATTTCAGATGTATAGCTGGTATCTATTTCAACAGATTGTATATCTAGTAGCTCCAGATATAGAGTACTTCATAGGAAAACTTATGGTTTTTATGTGGAGCAGGAAGCAAATGGTCGTTATCTAAGACTTTCGAAAAAAATTGATGATACAATTTTCGAAAAATTCAGATAAACAATGTAACTTATAAGACAGAAGGATCACGGAATCTAGTGGCTTTAGTTTGGAGATAACTAATAAAGAAAGACAAAATTTATTGGTCTTAATAAAACAAAATAATGATGAACAATCAATGATAAATATGTATTTTGAGTCGATGCCTAATAATTCCACTCGACTCAACTTGAGTTAAGATTCTTCTAATTTGTTTCAGTCTATGATGATAATCGTATAGATATAATCTGAATTTTTAGTTGAGATTTATCAAAAATAAAGATCATTATTTTTTCAGAAATCTTCTATAAAAGAATTCTGAAATCAGTATAATTTCAAAAAATAAATTACGTATTTGAATATAAATTTCTATATTTAATCAATATTTTATAAAAGATTTATCTGATAAGATTATTTACTTTTTTAAATTTTGATTATTTGTATTTAATTGTAAAGCTCGAAGTTTTTGTGATAAACTAACACTTCCTTGAACTTTTCTCATACAACCATCAACTTTCAAACCACCTAATGATGCTGCAGAGTATATTTCATCAATAATTAACCATCCAAATGCGGAAAGTAAAAGTGATTCACTTGTTGCATTTGTCAAACCACCACGTGTTTGTGTTTGTACTAATTTAAATGGTGTATTTGGTTGTTGTGATTGTTGTTGTACCTGTGAAATAGGATCATTTGGTGTTTCTGAAGCACTTCTTTGTTGTTTACGTGCTGTTGATATTTGTTTCACTTCCGGTGGTGTACCATAAATATCAACAAGTTCACGTAATTTTTTCCAACATGGTCTTTCAGAATTAATTAAATTATCATTATCAGTACCAAGAAAATTTGATTGATAAGGTTTTAGTACATGATTTTCAATTGGATTTTGTGAATAATTAATAAGTGTACTTGGTGTGTTACAATTTATTAATAATTCATCTTGTGATTGAGCAAGATTTGAATCTGTTTTAATTATTTCATGAATACCTGTATATTCAACTGCATTATCAACAACATTATAAAATTGATAAACAAGACGTAATAATGATAAATTAACTTCATGTTGTACACGTTGTATACGTATACCAGCTTGAACATTTGCTGAATGTAAATGACCATGTTCAAGTGATTGTCTAAACACACTTTGAATATTTAAATTTGTTACACAAAGAACAGATGATTCAATAGATGATTTTAATGTTGAAGATTGAGAATTATTTGTTGGTTCATTTGAAAAAATTTTAACATCAAATTTTTTTATTTGTGCTGATGCTAAAACAGTTTGACCTAATTTTTCAAATAATGGTTCAATTGATGATGCAACTGATAATTCTACACCAGCATATTCAAATAAAATTTTAAATAATTGTTCAACTGGACCAGCTAATTCAGGACCAGCATCTGTATAATAAGCTGTTTCATTATATGATTCATTATCAATACTCCTTTGTCTTTGAATATTATGTATATCAACATCAAAATCTGATTCATCAAGACCAACACTTAATCGTTTATAACCAGTTGTATTATTTACATTTGCAGTTGGTTCAAGACGTCTCAAAGCATCACCTTTTATAATTAAAAATAAAAATAAAAAATAAATTAATATATATATTTATTTAATTATTTTCTTTTGAATTTAAAGCATAGAAATCATGCAAATAGGTCTATCAAATAATATATGTATATATAATTGATATGAATCCGTTCACAAATGTACGTGAAAATAAGCTTAAACTCGCATGGAATTTTTTTTTAAGCAATCGTGCTTGATTTGACTTTATTAGCGATAATTTCTATTGATTTATTGATATAATCTTCCTACCTTCATCAAATGCTACATTTACATGACCTGTGGATTGTGCTATAATAATGTAGATATACACTCATTCATGCTGATACATGCATATTAGAATGAAATAACTAGTGCAAACAGCAGCATGAGTTTAAAAAAAATTGATAAGAATATAAACAATTTTCTAATAGAAATTAGATTTATCGTCATCAGCATAAAATATTCTACAGGGAGTAGAATGTATCCTTTATATTATTAATAAAATAGGAGAACAAATTTTGTTTTTCTTTGTCTTGGATGGAACTTACTATGTTAATATGAGTGGTTCTATTCGTCATGAAATTTAGTAATTCGACTCTATTCATAATTGATAGACTTCATTAAATGTTTATTTTCTTTTTTGAATTTAAAATAAGATATTTCTAACTTTAATTTTGTTTTCTTAAATATCTGTTTTAAATATGAAATGAATTATTCTTAATAATAATGTTTGGCATATATTAGTAATTGAGCTAAATCACAATCTATTTTAAGTAATAAAATTTTTACCTAGAAAATTAGACCCACGTCGACGTTCTGGTACTGACGATGGTTCTTTATTCATTTGGATGATTGTATCTTTATTAGTTGCATTTGATCGAGTATTTTGTTCTGTCATACGTCTTCGAACAATTGGATTCGATGTTGTTTTATTATCTATTTCATTTTGATATTGTTTCATTGTTGTTGATGGTCGACGTGGATGTGCTACAACAAATTCATGTCCAATAAGACGTTGAACACGATCAACTATTGATGATGATCGTGTAGTATTTTGTTTCTGTTCTTGATCATTACTATTTGTTGGTAATATACTATCAATAGGTGATGTTGTTGTTGATGATGATGGTGGTTGAATAATAGATATATTTTGTTGAGGTTGTCGTTTAAATGTTTGAGCCCAATCACGACATGCTTCACGTATACCTTGTTTTAATAATAATATATCTGGTATTATATTTGGTTGAAGATTAATATTAATTTGTGTATCTTTATTAAAATGTTTTCGAAGTTCAGTAACAAGTTCACAAACAGGATGTGCAAGTAGATATTTTGTTTTTGGTGTAAATAATTCATATAATTTACTTTGTGGTAATGTTAATAAGGGTTGTGTTTCAATAAGAAAATAAGCTAAAACAGCATCAAGATGTTTTTCACGATATTCAAGAAAATTTTTTATAGATGGTTTTATACGATTAATAACACAAAACCAACCAAGAACAGTTGGAGATAATGTTGAAAGAAAATTCCAATCATAACGAGTATATGAAAAATGTTTTTTTTTAGTTGGCATTTGTTGAGTACTTGTTGTTGTACTAGAACGTAATCGTTTTGATACATGTGATGTTGAATGTGTATGACGTGGAGGTTCAGGAAATGATATCCATACATGATCAATTGAACCATCAAATACACTACTAGATAATGGACTTGAAGAGCTTGAAACAACAGGTGAAGTTGTTGGTGGTGAAGTTGGTAATGAAGAAGTTGGAAGTAATGGCTAAAATATTTTAAAAAAATTTTCAAATGTTAATTTGTATGAATATAAATTAAATTTGAAAGAAAATTGATTGCCTATTATGATGATTATACAACAAGAGAGTATTAATTTTCGAAAATGATATAACCAAGTATTTCATTCGAAGAATGATCAAAATAAGACTTTTATCAATGAAATATTAATCAATGATGAAAATGGTATTAGTGAAAACTGAGAACTTCTCTTATATATAAATATCTTTTAACTTACTTCCATTGATTGTTTTCTTTTTGATTTATGTTTAGTTGATGGTTTAACAATTTGTATTTCATTTATTTGTGTCATACTTGGTGCAGTAAGTTTTCTTTCTTGTTCTTGTTTAGCTGCATTATTTATTAATTTAAAACAAAGACGTTGTACACCAAATTCATTCATAACAAAACCAAAACTTGTTCTATTATCACCAATTGGTAAATGTGTTTGAATATCATTTGATATATGAAGTTGTAAACGACAACTTTGCGATTCTATAGCATGAATATTAACATTATCAATAGATGAAAAATCATTTTCAAAACGACGAAATTGTCCTGTTATTGATTGAATTTTAAAAACACCAGCTGTTGATTGATCACGTTTAGATAAAATTGTTTCCATTTGAAGTTGTTTACATGATAATGAAAATAATGACATTGTAACAATATCAATTGGTGTTCGTAATTCAGTTAATTGTACATTATCTTCAGCTAAACCAGCTTGTAATAAACAAACATTTATTTGTGATAATTGTAAAGATATTTTTGTTGATGATAAATCAATTGATGTTGATGGAGAATCTGATGTTGTTTGAGCTTGAAAATGAAGACTATCAAGAATTGACATTGGATGAAGATTATATGTTTTCCATTTTTCAATATATGTTGTTAAACATTCAAGCATAAGTGGTGTTAAAAGTATATTTAATGAACCAATAAATTTAAGACATATTTCTTTTTCAGTTGCTATTATATTTGATGAATTATTTGTTAATATTGTTGGTATAATTGAATGACGTGCACGAGTATTTGGAATATAAGTTTGTTGACGTGATTGTGTTGATAATAATGGTTCAGATAAAAATGAAGATGAAAAACCTTGTGAAATACAATTAAAATCAAGTAATGGATTATGATTTATTTTATCTTGTTGAATTAATGGTGGAAATGAAATATTCTTTGACCATGTTGATGAACGATAATGTGATAAATAACGAATATAAGTCGTACATAATAGAGTTGATTTTGGTATAGGCATTTTCATTTGATTTCGTAAACTAATCCAAGAAGAACTAGGTAATGATGATTGATGAAAAGAATTATATTCCATAGATGAAAGTATATCCTAATATTAATGAAGAAAAAAGAAAATTAATATATAAGTTTTTTTTATATTTATCATTTCTCAATAAATTGAGCATTTTTCAATAAAGAGATTAAATTCAAAAAAATTTACATAAAATTTCTACCTATCCAGTTTTTAGAATCTAAAAAAAAGATTTTTATTGTATATTTAAATGTGAAAATGATACTTTTCATAAATTTTTAAGGTTTTTTTTTGTAGAATCATTTATGAATACTAATTTTCATACTTCAAAATTAAATCGTTAGTTTCTTTTAATAAAAGAAATCAAAATCTTGTGTATTCATTGTTTTACTATTTACCTTTTGTGGTAATACTGTTGAAATCTTTCGTGATTGTTGTTTTTGAAGTATTTCTTCTAAAGCTGTTAATGAATCCGTTGATGATGATGATGATGAATGTGAAGATGCTATTGATACATTATCATTTTCATCTGAAGCTTTTTTGAATATATTTATATGATCAGATATTGGTGATGATGATGGTGATGATGGATGTTGTACAACAGTTGTTGTTGATTCCATAGTATTATTTAAACTTATTTGACTTGAACTAGCTAATGATAAACGTTCTTTTGGTGTAACATAACTATCAGTTGTTAGTGTTGATGATGAATCCGAAACAGTATGATTTATTGATGGTATTGATGATGATGAACGTTTATGTAATTTTTGTTCATTTAATGATTTACGTTTTGTATGTTTTATTGAATTTGATCGTGATGATTTATATAAATGTGTTGGCATACTATGATTTGAATAATTCTCATGTAAATTATTTAATGTTTGTTTTTGTTGTATACAAAAATCAAATGGATAAAAAATTTCTTCTTCATTTAATTGTTCATTTGGTATAAATGAATGTTGATATATATTCCAATCATATTTATGTTGAAATACA
>JAJEKB010000366.1:0-50930 GCA_022393335.1 Macrotrachela quadricornifera | reverse complement strand
TTATATGGCTATAGGGAAGAAAATTCGACTCTCTTATGTTTTTTTTTGTTTCTTTCGAAATGGCATAAACACGAATATAGGGCGGCAGCAATAGAAAGATACACAAATACATGTTGAAAACATTTATCTACTGACTAAAACTGTATTTGACTTCAATCTCTGATGAATTCACTTCTACGCTTATAGTCAACAACAACAACAAAATGCACAATACATATTAATAAAAAAAAACGAAAAAAAGGAAAAGAAAAAACAAAAGCAAAGAAACACCTATCAAATCATTCAATTGATGTATCTAATTGTTGTCGTGGTGAATAATTTATATGCGCAAGAAATAATTCTTGAATATTTTGTTTAAGAATATTTAAATTAACTTCAATCAAAGCTAATAAAACATAAATAAATGAAAAATATTTATTTTTTAATTAAAATTATTTTTTCATTTCTTTTTACCTTCATTAATTTTTGATTCTTTTTTTAAAATACATATTAGTGCTGTTGTCGGATTAATATCTTTTAAATATAAAACAAGACCTATTGATAATTCAATAGTACAATATGACATTGAATCAAGCACCGGGCTGTTACTTGTCCTAGAAAAAAAAACAATAATAAATGATTAAACATAAAATATAGCACGTTTTATTAAATGATTCTCAGTTCAAATATTTTTATTTATTGACATAAAATATAAAATAAATCTAGGGTATTACTAAGCACATAATTCAAAAAAATTTTTACTAAATTAATCTTCTATTGGAATGTGTTTGATATTTACCCATATATAGATGAAATATCTGTGTAAACATCAACAACATCGCAACACAATTCCGATATTTGACTTTCAACCGGTTTTGTATCCGATGCGAGAAATATTTTATTATAAATATCACACACAAAGATCTTATCTAATTGAGTACTCTATAATAAAATAAAAACAGAAATTTTAATTAATTTTGAAAAAAAAAACATTTTATTTTATTTTTATTTACCGCTGTAACTAAATCAAGCATATGTTCAAGTGCACGTAACTGTCTCATTTGATTTTGAACTATTTTACTGAATGCCTCATGTATTGAATGATCATAAATACTTGTCAAATAAAAACTAAAAAATATAACAACGAAAAAAGAAAATTCAATTAGAATATAAATCACTTGAGAAAAATTCAAATATTTACTTTATAAGTGGTTCTTCTACAAAACATTCATGTAACATAACAGTTACTTGTTGTTGAATATGCGAATAACGTTCTAAACGTTCGGGTTCATGCACTCCATCAATCTAAAAAATGTAATATTATTTTTTTCTTTAAATTTTATATATATATATTTTTTTTGTACTTTATGAATTAGCACTTCAAATCGTACGTTATGACCATTTGAATACATCCATTGCACAGAACTAACTAATAAATTTATTGAATCTGAACAATCTTCCTACAAATTAAAATATAATTAAATTTTCTTCGAATAAATTTATTTTAATTAATATACTGTTGCATCAAGAATAAATACAATTGTTGTACATTCAGATGAATACGTATCAAAATCAAGTAAAGACGCTGTTTTTGGACCGGGAACATCACGAATTTGAAATTTGACATGAATTCCACAAGTAAGTTCTTAAGAATAAATGTATAATTTATAAATATAAATATTATATTTTAAATAAAATTTACCATGTGTTTGAACTATTTTTGTTTCTGGGAGTTGAAGTGTTTCACCGGCTGTCATTTTTTCAAAAATAAGTTTAATAATCGATGTTTTACCACTCCTAATAATTTAATAAATATATCATGAAGAAATTTTAATATAAAAAACAAAAAAAATAAAATAATCTTTTTACTTTGTTAAACCCCACATGAGTAATCTGGGTCGATCAGGTGCAACTTCTTCATAATCATCATCTATCTGTTGTTCTTGTTGTTGTTCATCGTCAGTACTGTCTAATCTATTATGACCATTAAGTGTTAAAGAATTATGAAAACCATTTGAATATGGTCTTGATTGTTGATGGGAACGCGTAGAAGGGTTATAGTGACTAAGATATTGATGATATCCACCATCTGTACTAGTATTAGAATTACTAGTATTTTCACAGGCACCTGTTAGCCCGTAACTCATATCTATAAATGAAGATTAAAAATAAAATTAGTATGAAGTTTTATTTTAAAAATAAATATATATTTAGAATTTATCGATTGGTCATAAGAAAAGCCAGTCATATTCCAAGATTTCATATAAATTGCAATTCATTGTAACATTATATTGGTATGTCAAATACATTTAATGTTATTGTCTAGTCTTTTAAATATGTTTTTTTCCAATATTGTTTTTATTTGGATATTAATGAAATATATATGTATATATTGCCATTTATATAATATTGTAAGACAAAAAGAAAAGTATACGACTAGTTACCTTTAATCTTTTGTATATAGCATTCATTTTGATGCCTATACTCTTTAGTTTTATCCCTGTCAATGTCACCCTTCTTCTCTTCCCATCACAAACATGCACTACCACAGCCACCACATCTCTACCACTAACAACGAGAAGACAAACAGGACCGTATGGTACTCTCTCATTTCTTTCTCTCTCGCTCTTGCTCTCGCTCTTACCCAAGCTATCATATGAGTTTCTCTCGCTCTCTCTCTTGTCTCAGCTGTTTTTTTTGCCCCGCTCGTTCTCCTTTTCTCTTTTTTATTTGCTCGCATCATTCGGGCCGAAGACAAAGAATCAAGCTTTACGGGCATTCGATGATAAACACACCAGACAAAAAAAAAAAAAGAGAAAGAAACGAAGCTGACGTCAGTTAATGAAACATATATGAAAAAAAAGAAAATGAAAAGAACGTGCATATACTCGCGTTCGATCAGCTGTATATTGTGCTATAGAGGACTAGATTGTATGACAAGAGGGAAAAGAACGAGAAGAGAATATATAGAGCTTAACTTTTCCTTTCTTCTTTTTTTTTTTATTGATGGCATTGCTTGATGAGGAAGAAGAACGATCGAGGATTTCCGTCTTGTAATAACACACAATCCTTTCGAAGGAACTGACTAGCATACATTTTCTGATTGCTTATCATTAGCATTTCATAGTTTTCTTTCTTGTTTATGTGCAATCATCTTTGTGTGAATATGATATTCTACAAAACAGATTGGTTTTTTTCATCAGGTCATATTGTCCTGATTAAATAGAACCATATGTGTATTTGTGATCATATTTAATGATGTCATTATATATATATATATTTCTCTTATTTTTTTTATAAATTTTGTAAAATTAATAATACGATGAAATATAATAAACATTTCGATTAAAGAGGATGCTAGATTTTTTTCTTTTATAAACATATACGCCAATGCATAGATCTTTTTTTTTAGTTTAGAAGTTGATCCTAATCTGCTAGTAATTGAATAAATACTATATATACACGCAAAGAATATTAAAAAAAATGACAGAGCAGTATTTTTTTTTCTTTAATATGGAAAAAAAATGTCAAACAATACATTTTGTTTGAATTGAATTCTTATTTGATTGATATTATTCTATATGTTGATTATTTATGTTTGAATACTAAAGCTGATTAAATCATAAATAAAGATGCCTGCTCAGCAATCATGCACGCATGCACACACCTTTCAATTTGCATTTTCAATGTTCTAAGATAATGTGATAAGAAAATGAGGTTGTTTCCATTTTTATCAATGATCGTGACGTCTTCGTATAATACATCCCTAGTTTTTTTTTTTATTATATCCCTAAGGGCAAAAGTAAAAAGAACTTGTTTTGTGGTGAAAGGGCGTCGACAGCTGTTTTAGAAGGTCTTCATATTCTTTCGTCTCATCTTTCTCTTCACTTCTAACAAATTATAGTGTAATATAAAGATTGTAATACACGTGTATGTTAGCTATTCTTATCATTGAAGATATATTTTTGAGGCAAACAAGTAACTAAGAGTAAAAAAAATAGAAAGAAACCGAGATCGGAAGGAAAGAAATCAAGCTAACAACAACATAAATTGCTTCGTTGTCGTTCTTTTTTTTGCATTTATTGTTCTGGTGTTTTTTTGATAGAAACGAACAATAACAACAGCAACAACGACGAATCAAATGTCATCAACTAGCAATTTAATAAGACTTTAAATTTGCACAGGCTCTATTTCAGATTTTCTTTTTAGTTATAAAATGTACTCAAAAATCATTAGAAAAAAAGAAACCAATTTTACATACCTAATAGTCTATAATATATAAAACATTAAATAGAAGGTCATATGTTTTAGAATATAAAAGAAAAAAGAGAATAAAGGACTTTATTCACTTTCTTTCTATATATATACATACGCGCATATATATATATATATATATATGCACTTTGTACCCAAACAATCGTTTGCGACCCTTGTCGCGAACATAACACATATTCGATTGATTATGTCTTAGTGTCAATATTTTGCCGATATGGCAACGAAATTCAATCTCTTTACTGATGCCCTTATAATGATGATGAAGACATATATACAGATACACAATAAGAGCGAAAATAAAAAGCATTATATGTTTGCATGTGTGCAACAGAATGTATATTTGTTGTTGACAGATACCAATGTTCTATCTAAATCAGTGCTACCGTGCATCTCATCCTCCAGGCCTGTTCTTGATTTTTTTTCCTCTCTTATAAGTCGATGAAGTATATTGTTGTTGTCTTCGTGCATAACGAATCATCTGCTCTTTTTTTTGTTCGGAACTGTATACAGATGGTTCCGTGAGAGGTTCTCCTTTTTTTTATTTTGTTTCTTTTCATTGTTCTAAGAAGAACATACGCTATTTTCCAGATCATCAAGTGGGCTAAGGCAAGTATAGTGTAATAATAATAATTTATAAAGATATTCGACATTGTCTTTGTCTGATTTCTTTTTTCTTATCTTCATCACTTCAAGTATTACTCTAAAAAGACCAAATAAAAAATAGTTTTATTAATCAAGTATAGTAATCGAACAATTTTCCTTGATGTTTGTTCATCAAGAATAAAGTACATATATGATGTGTATTGCTTTAATATCATCATCACTACTGTTACTACAATACGTTGATTTGACAGTTGATCGAGAAAGAAAAAGAAAATACTAATCGAGTGTACGTGGTTATCACACATATTTATATGATAGGGCCTGAAACTATTTTTGTTTGTCAATCAAATATGCACATATATGTCATGCGAAAGAGAAAGACAAATCGTTGATGCAAAAGATTTCAAAACAAAAGCATATCATTAATACATATATATATTTCGACTAGGTTAAAATGGCAAAAATGACATTAATATAATTCTACAATATTAATTTCAATATTTTTAAATATAAATAGATCAATGATAATATCAAAATTTTATGTAGTTTTTCTTTTCCATTTATAAATCTAATCCAAGGATAAACAATAGAAAAGACAATGTCACTGTCAGATTTCTTGAAAGCATTAACAATTTTCTTCGTAATTGCCTTTTGTTCTATTCATCAACAATAAGAGAAGAAAGGACTTTGAATTATATCTGTCCCATTCTATTACATATTCCACTTAAATGGTCTCATACGACGACGTCAAGAACGACATAAAATATAAATAACTTATTCATTGAAAAACAAAATGATAATAAATTAACGAGACTAAGTGCCAACTGATGGAAATAAAAAAGCTATCATATTTATAGACATATTAAATTTAATAATACTTCAGTGAGTTTTTTTATGAAAGAACAAGGTCATACACTTTAAATATGAAGAAGAAAAACATCGATCGTTATAATATTTTTGTAATCAGAACAATGTTGATTAAATATAAATTGAAAATGATATTGCTACTTTAACCTAGGTCAACCGGATACAATTATATTTACATTAGTTTATAATATAGAAAAGAAAAAAAATCAATCATTTTTTTTTCCTTTTATTAGTTAGAAATACTTCTTTCATATAATACAATATATATGACTCTATCATAAATATTTTCTGATAATATTAATTCTATAGAAAAATTGCATTAATTAACATCAATATTTTTAATCAATTATTCAGATTTTGAATTCATTTACATTGATTAATCCGTTAAATTATAATTTTTTTTTTATAAAAAATTAATAAACTCAATTTTATATAAATATCTAAAAAAAGTCATACGGTATATATATAGTATCACGTAATGTAGATTATTAATTCACGTGCTATTAATACATATCCCACGTGACTTAAAATGAGCATTTTTGATTCAGAAACAAGCATGACACTATAATATTTGTAGACTTATGAAAAATATTTTCATTTTTAGTTCATATAGTATTAATTAAAATTTTATGCCTTCTATATTTATAAGAGTTATTACATGTTACACATCAATTTTAATATGAAGTTTTTAACTTTTATTCGATAATTTTTCATAATTTCAAGGAAAAAAAATTAAATATATTTTATTTTGTTTTATATCTGATCTGCTGTTTTTTTTTTCTCCATAATGATATTTTTATTAAAATGAGATCGTTTAATTAATGTTTTGTTTGTTAATTAACAGGAAAGAGAAAAAATCTAGACATAAAATACCCTAAGAACATTTGATGCGTAATAAAAAATACCTTGTTGTTTGTGTGAAATGGCAACAAATATGAACGTTCAAGGTTATACTATTCACCTTGTGAAATCACATAATGACAATGATTATGATGATGGAGAACAAAGTAATATAAAAATATGACCCAGAATAATGTAAATTACTTGAATAGGTAATATGGTTAAAATAAAATATTTATAAATATATTTGCGCTTTTTTATTGTGTCTAGTTCTAATATAAATGTTGAAACAGTTGTCAAACATCCACAATAACCTTGTATAATACTGATTATAATTTGTTTGACTAGAGGTGACGATATATATACATATTCATTTATTGCTACCATACCTAAATAAATATATGAGCCAATTACATTAGATAATAATGTTCCTAATGGAAAATTTGAATTTGAATTAAAGGCAAGTGATAACGTGTATCGAGTTAATGAACCAAATGGTGCAAATATAACTGAATAAATAAAATATGTATAATGACCAACAGGTACTAGAACAGCTAGAAGAATTAATAATGGAATACTTAATATAGTCAATATTGAAAAAAGCCAAATACGTATATGATTATTTAGGAATTGAATTTTGTTTTTTACTGTTAATGATGAAGGGAAAATAAATATACTTGTATGACGGCCAAGTATAAATCCAATAAATGATGAAGCAAATATTGAAACAATTACAGATAAATAATTCGATGCCGGGTATGTATCATGACTTGATGGACCAAATAATGCTAGACATGAATTATACATTAAACCAGAGAATGTAGTAATTGAACCACATAAACCAGTTGTTAAACCAATATATAATTGAGAAAAACTAAATATGAATTAATTTTTAAAAATAAATATAAAAGAAAAATAAAATGATTACATACTGTTTATGAATATGTATTTTTTGTTCAACTATAAAACCCATTATAAAACAACCTACAAAATTTGACCAAAAACCAGCAGGTAATGGTGCTTGGTTATTTCCAAGAAAACCTAAACCGAGACGAATTAATACACCAATATAAGAAAATACAATAATAGGCATTATTGAACTTAATCTATGTTTTTGCACAACAACTGGTTCAGTTACTGTTTCTGTTTCATTTTCTAAAGTTGCTGGTGTCATTTCATTATTCATAATTTATTATTATCTACAGTACACATAGAAAATTTTCATTGTAGATATTTTTTTTGTTGTTTCGAAGAAATTAAATGAGTATTAGTTAAATCATTATTTTATTTACATTTATAATAAAATTTTTGTTAGTAAACACCTTCTAACTTCTACATTGAATACTGTTTTCACAATCTTAATCACTATTATATTCTCATATACAGGTGTTTGCAAAAAAGTTTGTACAACTTCTTCTAGAAATATTATTTTCTATATAAGTGCTTTTCGAATTTTTTTTAGTGTAATGAATAACCCACGAGGAATACTACACAACATTAAAATATGATATTCGATGTATTCAATTATAGAAAAAAAAATGAGGCAAATATTTTTTTTCTGGAACACAAGAAAAACATTTATAATCGAAATTTCAACATTTGTGACTTTTTCCTGAGAAATGTTGATAATTAGGAGTTGTTTGTAAAAACAAATTGCAGCAAAATTCTTTTTTAACATATTTTCTACTATTATAAGCGACTACAAAAGTCATTTTACGAGGGCTAAACTCTGGACGCACATACTACACGCTATATACAGAAGTGAGACTTCTTTCCTCTTCAATACATATTTATGCAATTACTACAGTGGTCATAGAACGGTTCGGATGTAAATTCAATCGAAAAAATATGGTCGATACTGAAACGTAATATAGAAAAGGGAAAACCTGTAAATATTGATGAACTTCAGCTTTTCTTAGCTGAAGAATTTCGAAATATTGATACTAATATTGTAAACGATTGTTTGATTTTATCTCTTATTGATTGTAAAGATGAACGAATAAACTATTGAATTGTGATGATATTCGATACTATTGGTTGTAGACTATCAACTCCTATACGAAACATTTGAAGAGGGCTTCTGGCTAGTCAACATTTTTCGGTGAAAAAATCAAAAATATTGAAATTTCGATTATAAGTGTTTCTTTTGTGTCCGAGAAAAAGAGATGCTTGGCTTGTTTTTTTTTCTATAAGTGAATAGATCGAATTATATGTCAAGAAGAATATTTACATTATTATTAAATCAACCAAAATCAAAATATTAAACGAAAATTTAAAAATACTATTGCAATAACATTTGATACAATATTTAAATAGATTGTCTCTAATATCATGTTCAAGAAGTCTAGCAATATCAAAGATAATTAACAGTTCGAAGATTTTTAGAAATTTTTTTTCAATTTATATTTCAAATATTTTCTTTGTCATATAGGCAAATTTGTGATATCTCTCATAAACAAACACTTTTCAAAAGTCTCAATACAGTTCATTCAATAAAATTGATTCATCATCTTGTTTAATTGAAAGAGAATATGACAAATTTTAAAATTTGTTTTATTGTGAAAATATTCTAATTTCTTCTAATTGCTTTTCTATTATTTTATAGTCAAAAGACAATACCCTTTTCTTTTGTTCATAATATTATGAACTTCTTTGTTCATTATTCAACAACAATTTTATAGAAATTAGTTGATCATCTGTAAAAAAAAAAGAAATTTTTTTATTAAATTTTTATCAAAATTAATTAATATAAAAAAAATTATTTTCTACCATTTTGATATATCTTTTAACTAGATGAGGTAAAATGTTAATGAACTTTAGTTTAACCAATCATTATTTTGATCGAATCCAATTGGATATTTTTATCAAATAAATAACGTCAATTCAAAATTTATGGATCCTGATCTGATAATTATAAGAAAAAATACACCTTGAAATATACATTACTTTAATTGAATAAATTTTTGGTAGGAAATTCTCCTGTTTTTTCTACTTATGAATCTGAAGTTCTTCTTGGGTGAATATCGGTCGTTTTTCATTAAATAAAAGGCTTTCTCTATAGGCAGCGCCATATGTTTTCAAAATTTCGGATTTTTCATCAGAGTGATTGAGATTCATCCAAAAAGAGCGTGAGACTCATAAATAAAAAAGCCAGAAGAATTTTCCGTCAAAAAGTTATCTAATCAAACTAATGTCTATGTTAAAATGCACTTCTTCATAGAATCACTAGATTACGAATTATTAATCAACTTAAATAAAAATAAATCATTTCAAAATATGTTGTGTTCTCATTCATTAAATATGTTTTATTTAAAATATAGTTGTATGATTTCATTTTTTCAAGAGAAAAACATATTTGAAATACAATAATCAAGGTAAATTTATATTTAAAAATGAAAAAGAATAGATCTATGGTACTCTTGATGCGCGATTTAAGCGCAATAAAATATATAAAGATTCATTTTAAATGAAACTCATAAAATATTATTCAATTTTTCAAGTATTAAATAAAATAATTTATCGAATAAAAATAATACAGAATGAAGAGTTACTTAGTAAAATGAATGTGAAATGTAAAAAACAGAAACGAGATGAATCAATCTGATGTAATAGAAATTATGAAAGATGCAAATACTTTTATTGATTGCAATGCATCATGACGATGTCATCATATTTTTCTTTATTCTTATAGATATTTCTTTGAATTATGCAATAACATATATATATAAAAATAAAAGAATATTTTATTCACTTACTCGAAAAATGGCTTATAAAAATGACAATCAGTTAAATTTCGATATCCTTTCATGGGATACAATAATTAATTATATAAAAGAAAATATTCAATTAAAACGAAATAATCAAAATAATCATTGGGAACAATTACTTAATGAACGTGTTGCAAATTCTCATCGAGAATTAGCACGTTCAACACCAGCTGTTAATAATTATATGCAATGGATACGATCAAGAAACAAAAATATTAAATCTGCACCAAAGCCAATTCCATCATCAGTTTTAGGCAAATATATAAATAAATTTTTTTTTTATTAGTTATTTTTATGTATAAATTTTTAGGACCAAAAATTATCGAAGGTGATCTTATTGATGTTCGAATTTCTTGTAGAGGTCCAGATGATAAATTATATGATCGAGATGCACAATTACGACAGCGTTTACCACGTGGATGTACATTAATTCAATGTAAAGTAAAAGATGAAGCTCAACCACGTTTAGATTTTGGTCTTTTTGCTTTACGCAAATTTAGTGGTGGTCTTGGGTAAGAATTTAATTGAGAAATTGTTTATTACTCATATATTAACTGTATAGAGAAAAGAAATTCTAATGATTCGTAGAAAGATATATCTTATTTGTTAACTGATAAAGTTTTTAAATTTATAATTTAAGAAAACTTATGAAGAAATGTTTTCAACTAACAAATCGGTTTTGGATTGAATTATTTTTAAAACGATAGACTTCAATGTCTTATTAATTATACATCGAAGGTGTTGATAAATTTGTACAAAGTTTGACCTATCATTATCGTATATATTATAGTGAAACATACGTCAATTCATTTGATAAAATTTCCGTATATATGCTAATTAGAAAAATGAGTGAATTGAAAATATTTTGTGAATTATAATGTTTGTATTTATGAGCACGGATATCATATTTTAAACAATCAATTTTTATCGTTAATAAGAAACATGAATCTATCCTCAAACTTTTAGATATGAGTTTGAACTAAAATAAATTCTGATTAAATCAAAGACTTGAAAAAGTAAACGCTATAGCATATTGAGATATATCATTTGATTATATACTCAATCCAAAATCGATTTAATGATTAGAAATCTTTTCCCATAAATTGTTAATATCAATTTTTTAAATTTCTAATATTCATCAATATATTAACTAATAAAATAAAATTCTATTATTTTTCTTTTTGAAAGTGATGATGATGATCGAGAAGATGATAATCAAGCATGGCTTCGTTATTTTCTTGAACATCCTCGTACAGCATCTCAAATAATCTGTACAAAAAAGATTAATGGTAAAAATTTCTTTAGATTTTCTTTAAAATTCTTTTTTTTCTTCTATAATTAATATAGGTGAAGCATGTCATTTATCTTGTATATCTCTTCCACCAGATAATCGATTAGTTTTAATTGCTGGTTCAAAAAATGTTCATTTATGTTTTCGTACTCATTCTGATATAGCAATGTATGGAAATGAAACAACATATAATTATGCAAGTTCATTTTGTCATACAATTCTTGATACATTATCAAATATGCCTGATAAAGGTTCAATGTTATTAAATTTTTTATCATTAACACGATATACAGCTGTTTTTGAAATACTTAATTATTCTCACCAACATATTGTTAATTTATCGTATTTAAAAAGTGAACCTAATCGTTCAGAATTAAAATTTATAACTTTTTCTCAGGTACCACAAGATTTTGATGCAGTTGTTACTAATTTATGTGCATTACCACCTGATTATGCTATTGAAATTGCTCGTTGTTTACATTTATCAACAACAGATTATGATATTATTGAAAATCAATCAAATATTCTTAATGAATATTTAATATCTATTAAATATCGACATGAATGTGAAGGTTTGAATATAGAAAATCTTAATAATTGAAATTTATCTTTCTTTATTTAGGTAGCGTTCTTTATTTTTTAAATAAAAATGATCAAGTTATTGGTTTATTAAAAAAGAAAACTATATGGTATGTTCTTCTTCGTGCTATACGTGAAAAAGCTCGTCCAATGCTAAGTGCATGGGAAAAAGATCGTAAAATGAATTTATCTGATACACTAGGTAGGACTAATCGACGTTTAAATGCTATACAAAAATGGTTACGTTTTTCTGATGAAATTCTTGATCGATGGAAAGTGTTAGCTGAACAATTTCTTAATTGGTTAATGGAAGGAGGAAAAAAGAAAGTTATTTTACGAAGTAATGTTGCTGATGAATATCCAATACTTTGGACAAAATTTCTTCAGGAAACAAATAATGAAGATGATTTTATGAAAGATATGATTGCCAATCATAGTGAAGAAGATGTTTGGAAACAATTAAATGAAATGAAAATTAACGATAATAAAAATCCAAATGAAAGTAAAAGAAAAACAAAACAACCAAATGATTTAGAATATGAAGAAGATATTAGTTTAAATCTTCAAGAATTAGAAGAAGATATTGATAATAAAGAAGAAGAAGAAGAAGAAGAAGGAGGACAGAACTAAATAGAATGTTTTAATACTATTTTTAAAATAAAAATATACATTTACAAAGATTCAATGGAAATTTTAAGAAATTAATGATTTCGTGATTTTTATACAATTCTTATTGTAATTTTATATAATAGATTTGTTCTTGATACTTGAATAAAATCTAAATGACCTTATGACAGGGTATTCTAATAATAACATCTACTATTATAAGTTGTCTGTACATATTTATATTTTCTAAAACTATTGATTGTTTTTTAACGGCGGAACTTAACATTTCTTATTCATATATAAGACACTATTATGTGTGATAAAACAAAATTAATTTTGATAAAAGTATTGAATTAGATCCATTACTTTTAGTCAAATCGATGAGTTCAAATATGATAACTCACGTATAAAACATTTCACGAGTAAAATTATAATATTTCATCTGTACACATATATATTGTACTCTATTTTATATACAGCTAGTATGTGAACTATCATTTTCAGTAAAAAATAGGATTCTGGAAAAATTTTATAGAGAAAAATCTTCAAAAAAATGAGAAGAAACGGAGAATGTTATGTTAGTTGTAAAAAAATGTTTTAACATACTGAATGGATTAGAATACTTAAGCATAGTGAAACAAGAACTTTATTGGAACTTTTTATGATTTATATAGAGTATTGCACTGAAGACTAAAACAAAGTAGTAGTACGTAGTTAGAAAATAGTTCAGCCAATTAGAAAGCCATACATCGAAGAGGACAACATTTCATTCAAAAGCGAATAATATATTGATTTTTGAATATAACTTCATTTCTACAGACCTGTACATCAGCAAGTTAAGTTTACTAAACGATTTTGAAGTTTTCAGAATTAGAAAATTTATATACATTTAACGATATTGCAAAAAATCTTATCTCTTGAATTATAAACATATAAAAAAGATATTTTTTTATTAACATCTTATGTATATCTTTCCGTTAGAAAAACAGATGTGTAAATAGCTCATAATATTGCAATAAAATTTTTTTAACCATGTTTCTACTATTAAAAGATAATACTTTTACATAAACACGTTAAAATAAATGCAGATTTTTACGCATAAGTGCAAATAATCAGTTAGGCTTAGACTATTTCTTGTGACTGTTGAAAAGCGGAGTTTCCCTAAGATCAGAGTACTGTCTCATTCTATGAAGATGCTTGCGTCCTCTCAATAGAACACAGCACGTCTATTAGGATGCATCACAAATTCTTATTATAGAGTTCATCGAAACAGTAAGAGGAGCTTAGCACGCAACAATAAAATCAAGTAGAATTAGGATTTTCGAAGACACTTTTTGTTTATGTATCGATTAAAATATTGCACAACCTCACGGAAAGTATGAGGAACGATAACTATACGGTACGATTCAGTGTCCGACATAGGTCACTTTTTTGTGACCCGACCCGACCCGAGTTGGACACTGGTACAATTCATAAGTTTTGATAAGATTAGATGTAGGAGCAGTTAAATTTTGAAACAGAAGTAACGAAAAAGAAAAATCATTCACATGCCAAATGTATAGATAAAAATAAAATCTTCATAAATACACCCTTATGTAAAAAAAAAACTTAAAAAATACCAAATCATTCGATTAAATTAATTAAATTTTCATTTCTAGAATTATAGTAGTAAACTTTCTTACGGAAAATTCAAGATTTATTTTATTAATTCTAAATAATATTTTAAGAATAAAATAAACAAATCAACTAAATTAATATTTAATCAAATTGTTGTTAAAATATTCCAAAGGTAAATATATATTACAATAAAAATCATATATAATGACAAGCAAAGATCACACAATATTACATTTCAAGAACTAATAAAAACAAAGAAAACATGTAAGAAGCTATTGTAATAATAAACAAAATTACGATGGTGAGAGAAGAAAAATTTCTCGATTTCAATTATATTCATTTACTTTTTATATTAGTAAGATACAAATGAATATCTTGGCATTCATATAAATATAAAAAAAATAGAAATTGTAATCGTTCATCTATACTTATAATATAGCATGTTATTTTCAAATTTGCTCATAGAAATGGAAAGGATTTACGTATTTAAGTAATCGACAATAACCATCATTTATTTTTTGAAGGAGAAATGAAACCACTTCTTACTGAAAGAGAATTATTTTCGAAAATTCTATCTACTATCATCACCGGATACAATTATTCCCGTGAAGACAACTTTCTTCCGTTTTCTTTTTTTTTTTAAAGAAATAGGTCATCATAAAACGAGTACTGACATTAAAATATTAAAAATATCATACATTTATCAAATTATTTTCAATGTTACAATTGATATAAGTTTATCTATTGTAAAAATAATATTCCGATTAAGTTCATATAAATGTCTTGATGGACATGAAATATAAAACTTCTTTGCAAAAATGTCAAATTTAAGTATTCAGCTAATGCAATGTCAAATCAATTTGAATTGTTTTTTGGTTGAAAGAATTAAATTTGAAGAACATTTTTGACTAAAATAAACAAACTTTCTTTTTTCTTTATTCAATATAAACAATACCATGACATTGTTTTGATCTATTTTAAAAGGTCTTAGCAACATGCGAAAAAGTTTATTTTATGAAGCATATCACTCCTATATCTATCAATCGTAAGTGAAATATATTATTCGATGAGTCATCTAATATATTTCGTTTACTTTTTTAAGATTTTATAGTGCAAGTATTTTTGTTTTAGTTTTCAATAAATCTATATTTTATTATTCGAGATATTTTGAAATTTAGCATTTTTATAGCGATAGAATGATTGCTAAAACTAAATGTTAAATATATCATTCGATAAAAATTCTAAAGGTCTCTTACAATTTTGTTAAATTATAATATTGAAAAGAGGCAACAGTGCAAATCGAACATCGGAAATAATGAAGCAGCAGGTTGCAAACATATTTTGAATGCGAATCTATAGTTGAATATCAAAAATAAGCTAATTTTTATCTGTTTGGTTTTTTAGACTTCCTTTGAAAAAAAAAAGAAAATTCAAGTTGATTCAAACGAAGTAAAGCTTTTCCTGCTTACAAAAGTTTGAACATTGCTTATTATTTTCTAGATAAAAGTTTGAAAAATCGAAATTTTTAATTTATTAAAAATAATGACAAAAAAAAAATTTTTCTCTTGATTTTACTAAAAACTAAATTTTAACATTATTAAATATTATATTCGTCATTTCTTATCAAATCTTTTCTATATATAAGTAAATAAAAGTGATAAGATATTTCGTTTAATATTTATAATCGCAGTTGGAGTACATAGTTGAGACAAAAACAGTCAAAGAGTATTTTCTTTTTCTGGAAAGAAGAAATAGATTATCTTGATTTTATTATTATCTTTATATTTTTTTTTGTCGATGATGAGATTAAGTAATCTTTTTTTTTTTATCTTTTTTTCTTCGCTTTCAATTGGAGAAAAATATTTAGAAATAAATATATGATCATTTATGTTGTCCTTTTCTTTTTTTTTATATTAAATGAGATGAATTATATTTGCTTTCTTTTTTCTTTTCCTTTTTATTGCTACTGGTTACATTAATTTTTTACAAGTACGAATCAACGACGGTATTTATAGTCGAGAAGGAACGAATGAGAGACAAATGGTGGAAAACGCAATTATTCACAACCGAAAGCTTGTCATAGAATAGCAAAAAAAATGACGATAATAGAAACAGTTGTGTGGGTGGTAGTAACAAGACGAAGGAAAAAAACGCAAAAAAACAAAAAAAAAACACCCCTAGAACCGCAAATAACCGCGACTATTCGTTAGGTTTTAATTAATAATTTATATATTAATAGAAATGTTTTTTATTTCTGAAATTTTAATTATATTTTACTTTTAGATATCATTGTATCCATTAAATAACAAAATGTCATCAAGTATTAGCGAATTTTATGAAGGAAAAAATGTCTTAGTCATTGGTTCAACAACTTTTCCTGGAAAAGTCTTACTTGAAAAACTATTACGTTCATGTCCAAGTATTGAAAAAATCTATTGTCCAATACATCCAACAATAAAAAGTCTAACACACCATCTTTCACCTATGGATACATTTGCTGAAATTTATACAACAAAATTATTTGATCGTGTTAGACGTATTAATCCAAAATTTCAAGAAAAGATTATTCCATTTGATATTAATTTATTAATCTCATCAATGACAATAACAGATACGGAAATAGATTCTAATGAACAAAAACAATCACAATTACTATCATGGAAAAATTTACAAGATACAATTGATTTATGTTTTTATATTGCTAATAATTCAGTTGATTTTGAAGAACAAAATCTTAAAGACATGATACAAACTAATGTTATGGATTTAAAAAGTATTTTAACATTTTTAAAAACATGTACACAATTAAAGTCAATTGTTTACTTATCATCAATATATGCTAATATTGGTAAAAATTTTCGTTTTTATTTTTTCTTCTTCCTATTTATTTAATTGAAAAATATTTTTAAAAAAGAGAAACATTTATTTTTATTTTTGCTATATAGATTGCCCATATATTGATGAATGTGTTTATCCATGTCCAATTGAACCACAAAAATTAGTTGATGCTCTTGATTGGATGGATAAAGAAATGGTTGCATTAGCTACGCCGAAATTAATCGGTCCTAAACCTAATACATTTACATTTTCTCATTGGCTTGCTGAAACAATTTTATCTGAAGAACAAAAACATTTACCACCAATATCAATCGTACGTGTTTCAATTATAGGTGCAGCATGGAAAGAACCATATCCTGGTTGGGTAGAAAAATCTAATGGACCAAGTGAATTATTTGTTGCTGCTGGTCGTGGTTATTTACGTTCAATGAAAAGTGATTTAAATGATATACTTGATATTGTACCTGTTGATATACCTGTTAATTTATTAATAGCAGCATCATGGGGAAAATGTTTAGAAGAAAATTCTGAAAAATTAACAATTTATCATTGTACATCAAGTGGTCTTAATCCATTTCATTGGCAAGAGATGAGTAATTATTTTACAGAATATTCAAAACGCATTCCATATGAACATGCATTTCGTCGACCGAATTTATCAGTAACAAGTCATAGTTTAATACATGATTCATATGTTTTTTTTTCACATCTTATTCCAGCTTATTTAGCTGATATTGGATTACGTTTAATAGGTCGAAAAGCACATATTGTTAATATATATAAAAGTTTACATCGTATGCTTCTTGGTCTTGAATCATTTAGAATTCGAGGTGAAATTCAATGTTCATACGATAGTTTAAATTCTTTAAGACAATTAGTTAGCGAAACAAATAATTCAAATGAATTTTATTTTGATATACGTGCTTTACATTGGCCAACATATATTGAATCATATTTAATTGGTACAAAACGTTATATTTTAAATGAAGATATGAATTGTTTAAATGGTGCACAAAAACATTTAAATAATTTACGAAATATTCGTTGGACATTTAATACAATAATACTTATTCTTTTATGGAGAATATTTATATCAAAACGACCAACAGCAAGAAATCTTTGGTATTTTGTGATTAATTTTTTTGTGGCAAAATTTGTTCGATTCTTTAAAATTCTTAGTGCAGGAAACACATAAAAAACAAACTTTAATTTATATTTTACTGATAGATCTATTTCGATGATATCGTTCAATACGATATGCACGTAATACTTTTCCTCTTTTGTTTTTGTCTTTATTAGACCGGTTTATGTTGTATTTGTCTTAAGTTTTGCTCTTGTTGTCGTTCGTCTGTGGCTTCATAAAAGAATTTATAAAAAAAATAGACTGTTCGACACAATAAAAGAAATATATAACTATACAAATTTTAATATTTACAATTGAAAATCAACAAAAAAAACGTTACACAGAAACCTTATTAAATATTTTCACTTAAAAATTTAAATAAGAAAGAACAAATTGATTTCTGTTACTATAAGTTATGTATTTCTTATTTATATTGAAGAAATCTGACAAGTTTTATATATTCATCTTGTATAGTGGAAAGAACATATAATTTCGTACAAATCATATTCTTGAAGAGATAATAAATAAGTTCATTTGTTAACTACAAAAAATTTTTATAGAACTCTTGATTAACTTGTTCATACAAAAATTTGTCTATTCTCACTAAAATTTAATAATAAATTTTAATATTTGAATGAATAAAAAATTTTCATAAGCAATAAGTTTTTTAAATCAGTTTCCCATTACTTCAGCAAAAAGAAAAGTATTGAAAAATAAGTAAGCATACTGTTATATTGATGAGTTTCTCTTATGTAATGTATGAAATTTCTTTGAATTTTCACAGAAGCATTATTTTATTTGTCTTATGATTTCATCGAACACTTATTCAAACAAAAAAACGGCTAGTCAAAATTTCGTCCTTGGCAATATCCATCGTTTTGTCTTAAAAATGATGAAACAAAAAAAGTAATATTTATTTAGAATTTTTTTTGTCCTTTATTATTTGTTCTTTTATTCATTTAAAAACGTGCACATTTTGTAAAATGGATATGAAATTACGAGAATTTTTATTAGTAATTTTGGATGATTTATCGGATCTTGATCGACGTCGATTACATTTTGTTCTTGGAACTCATATTCCACGACGTTTAAGAGAAATGAGTGATATTCAAAACACAATTGAAGTATTTGAATATTTAATTAATAGTGAAAAAATTTTTAAGTGCCTTGTTCCAGCATTATCTGCTTGTGGAAAATTGACTTGGTCACAAAAATTAAAAGGTAAATTGTCATTTTGTAATTTACTAATTTTGATTTTTTTTCTCTTTAGAATTCGAAAAAACATCGACCATACCAGTAATTCGTCTACTTCCACAATCTCAAACAAAGGCTACATCAACTCAATCAATATTAAATGAAATAACAGATGAAGAAGAAGATATGAGTTTTCCTAATCGTTCTTGTCATTATTAATTTGTCAGATTTTGTTTCTTTTTTTTACAACAATGTAATAAAAAAATAAACATTTATTAAATCTGTTTTAAATAGATATCGATTACTTATGGAATAAAAAAAAAGTATAATCGAAGTATATCTTCGGACAAAAAAAAAGAAACGTAAATACTCAATTGAATGAAGTATTAAGAAAATTAATGTTTATTTTTATTTTTTTTGCTAATTCTCTATATTTTAATATACTTTTCTCTAATTTCTCGGTTGAATGATGAATAATTGTTCGGATCCGATCCGATCCGATCGTCTATTGAGACTAAAAGAACAAAATAACATAAACAATAAGTTTAGGTTTTTGTTTTTACAATTGTAACCGAGACAAAAGAGAATTGGTTTCCACCAACGCATTAGAAAATGATTTGACTGTAATTTTCTCAAGAATCTCCTATAGCTTTGATGTCCGGTATTTATCGGTTGATGTAAAGAGAGAGAAAAAAAAAGAAAGAAAGAAAATCTTTTTTTTTTTCTCTAGCGAGTTATTAGAAACAAACTAAGCCCTCATTTTCTTTTTTTTCTTATATTGATCATCAACATTTCATTACAATCTAAATCCTGATTGATATACAATATAATCATGTCGACTTGGTTCATACGGTTTCTCATATTTATTATCGTTTGTATATCTATTGCTCATGCATATCCAACATCCATGAGCAAAAATAAATGGGTAATTAACAAGAAAAAGAAGTTTTATTAAATTTTTATTTTAATTATTGAATATTTATTTAGTTACGAAAATATTTTGGACAGCATCCTCATGCTGTCTATGAAATTTCATCGGACAGTATTGATAATGGTAAAAATAAAGAAGATTTTATTATTTTTTGTTCTTCTTTTAAATAAAAATTTTTAATTTTTATAGATTTATATGATAATGACATTAATCCAACATGGTTATACCGTTCGCGTAAATTTTGTTGTGCACCACCATTGTAATTTTCTTTTTTTATTTAAGAACAAAAAAAAAGAAATTAAATAATTATATTGAAGAAATATTCAGAAGAAAAAAAAATATTATATATATATACATATAGATCTTTACGAATATTATGTTTTGTTTTTATAAAATTGGTTCGATTATTCTTGTCGAAGATGTTATATCTTCAAATTGTCCATCAAGTCTTTCATTGATTGAATTATTATTACTAGGATCAATAAGATCATCATCTTCATCATTATTCATTGTTGAATCAGCGTACATTATTTGTGGAATAAGTAATTTTGTACTTAAAAAAAAAAGCGAAAAAATCTTTCTGAGATAAAAAAAAAGAGTAAGAAAAAACAATCTACCTTAAAGCACGACGAAGAAATTGATGATAAACAAATGGTGCAAAACATATGTAAAATAAACATGTTGTTCCATCAATAAGACTACAAAGAAAAAGTTAAAACTTTTCTTTTCTAAATAAACACTTATTGTATTTGTCTAAGTCTGTTTTTTCCATCAATATTTTATTGATTAGATTAAACGATGAGATTAGTATTCGAAATGATTTAATCGACTTTTAAATGATATTTATATGAGATTAATTTTCTTTAAGTTAGATGTAATTGAATCATGAATATTACGCGCATATTCTATGAAAGAATAGTTATTAAATTCTTTCTTTTTTTTTCTTTTATTATGTGTTTTATCAAATCATATGAAGAATAATTATATATACAACCTATTGAGAATTGAAATTATTTTTTAAGAACTAAACTCGTTCGATTTTTTATTTTTTTTTGTAATAGACGTCTATTTTTATTCTATCCTTCAAATTTCATCTTTATTTTAAGATTTTGTAGAGAATAATAATGTATTTATATCAAGGGGAAATAAAAAGTAATACTTTTATTTTCAATTTTAATTGAATAGATTGCACAAAGACAATTTCTAAAACAACTAGTTAATGATTTGTATTGTGATTATTTATAATTAAAGTCTCTTCAATGTTACATTCAATGTACTTGTATTTGAGAACAGCCTTCTTATTTTACTCTACTTATTGTATGTGGGAGTAACCAACTGATAGGATGCTCCGTTTTGATGCAGTCCTATTGTAAGAGTAACACCTACTAGTGTCTGGATCATATAAGAGAGGAGCCTATATAAGTCTCGATTGGTTGGAATAGTATCATGTTTTATCCTTACGATAGTAAATAAAAGTTACCAATTTTTTAACCTTACAATAGGAATGTATCAAAACGGGGCATCCTGTCAGTTGCCTATCCCCACGTTATTATCATGAATTCTCTTTTGATACTGTTGAAGGCGTAAATGATGAAAAAACTAACGACCAAGAAATCTACTAGGATTATCTTCAGAATTAAGTTGATTCATTGAGACATTTGATTGTCCATATATTTTCATGATTTGATGATAAATCAACTTTAATGTAAGTCACAATGAAAAAATTCTATAGATCTTTTATTTATGAAACATACGAATTCAACATAGATGCATTCAGTAAATGGGAGAAAAGTTTCTTATACTACTGGCATATTTTTTTTAAATAGATTTAACATAACTCATTTTCATGTTGGATATAACTACATCATCTATGTATTCATTATATTCTGTGATCGTGACTGATCTTTAATGAAGAAAAAAAGAGAAGGTGAATAAAGGAATTAATGCAAATAATAATGTTATGATGCATAGAAAATGATAAATCGAAGTATATATGCTTCCGGTCTCCAAGAGACGAATCATCATTTCCGAAAAAAATAGGTGGACCGGTATTTTTTTTGAATAACTTTTCATAGAAATAATATAACGAGCTATGAGCTACATTGTTGGAAAGAGAAGATGCAAATGCGTCAAATTATATGTTACAAAATCATTTGAATTGGTTTTTACAAGGATTGAGGTCAATATTTTTGAAAACCTATCTACTCTGTGAAATGGCTACAGTGAATTTTCAATAGTGAAGTATTTGTTCATACTGATACTCAAAAATTTACAACACTATGAGCGACTCAGACGTCTAAGTCTTCATGATTCGGGAGTTATAGATATTACAATTCAAAATTCTTAATTGATATTTTTATTAATGCTTGTAAAAAATACCATGTTTTAGGTTTTTTTTTATACTATGAAAAATAGGTATACTAGGGCTTTTTGATTTAGAAAACCAATTAAAATAACTTCACAATATATCTTAGGAAAACTTCTAAAAAATTCAGAATTGTGAAAGAGAATTTGTTTACTGCTTTAGATGAGGCGAAGAGTTTTCTATTGTTCCTTTTTAATTTTCAAAAGCGTCAAAATCTCTATGATCTGCAAAACTCATCATAAATTTTCAAGACAGATGGGATTTCCTACGTGACTAGAGTCTAATTCAAAAATTCTTTTCATTTATTCGAAGAAGAATCGAATTTATGTCGACACAAAAATCTATTTAAAAAGACAATGCAAAAAAAAGTTTTTAGTATTTTATCGACTTATTCTAGGACATAAATATAAAGCGTATCAGTATCATATAGCAATCGCTAAAGCTAATTAATTTGTATAGATCTATGCTTCTAGCATTCCACACAACCAACAGAGACTAGAAGTATTCGAGATTATCATCAAGTTTTACTCAATTCTTCCTAAGAATATTAACATAGAGAATTTCATAAACTTGTAATACTTCTCTTTGTAACCTTTCAATTTTTTTGACGAAAAACATTTTTTCGAAAAGGTAAGGTAGCCTTAAACGATATCATCGTATGATCACTATGTCAAAAAAAAATTCATTCATGCATAACATATTACTTCACTATTTTTAAACGTTAAAAAAACATACCACATGCTATGTATCGTTGTTTCTGTTAAATTTAAAATAGTACCAATAATTTGTATCGTATTAAACAATGCCAAAACAAAACAATAAAAATAAAATGATTGACGAACTAAATAAAATTAATAATTCTTCTTAGAAAAAAATCTAGTTTTATTTTTACTTGGTATAAAATTTTTTTTTAGGTGACACAAACATGATAAAACAAAGATAATCATATACATCTAATTAAAGAAATAAAAAAATGAAAATTTTTTTAATTATTTTTAAATAAAAATTTTACCGTAAGGAAGATTGAACTTGATATAAGTAAAAATTTCATTCCACCATAAGAATAAAGATTATAATTACTTGCCTGAAATTTTATTGGTCGAGCATTATCACGAAATTCTAATACAGCCTTTGAAAAAAAAATATTAATTTGTATTTTTTAATTAATAAAATGAATTTTTACTTGTATTGCTATGTAAATTGATGCAAATATAAATGAAATAGTTAATATTTTTATTGTTTTTATTAATTGACGATTTAAATTTAAGCGTCCTAGATCAATAAATAAATAAACTTGTTATATTATTTTAAAATTTACCGAAGCAAGTGCAAAAAAGAAGAACACTTAGTTCTGTCCATAAGAGTGCAAATCGAATCAATAACCAAAGAACCTTGAGAAAGACAAAAAAAGTTCTTTAGAAAAAAAGTACAAAGTTTTTTTTAAAATTACTTTAACAATTATTTCTTGGACATGAAATGCTTTATCAGGAAATATCATAACAAATAAACATCGTAGTGTATTGGTTAATGTAATAGTAAGGAGTAAACAAGTAACACTTAATAATAATGGCTTATGTATATTCAATTTTTTACGTGTTCGAATCCATTTAATAACGATAAAGAAAAGAAAAATAAGATTTGGAATAAGAATTAATACATCGAAATAACGAATTCTAAGAAAAAAAATATATAATAAAATAAATAACAATGATTATAATTGTTATTAGGAAGAAAAATGAGATCAATAGAAACAAATAATTTCAGATTGCGTTTCTCAATAATATTCCTAATTTTTAATGAATAATACAATGCGAATTGAAAACATATTCTTAAATAAAATCCTACAAACTTCTTTCTTTATCTTTAAATAAATAAATAAGTCAGTAATTCAGACATATATATTAACAATAATTTGATAAACAACAAAAGAAGATCTTTCTAGCTCTATTTGACATCTTCAATTTCTGTTTATTTAAACCAAAAGCAGAGATGTCCATCACGCCGGAGAATGTGCCGTTACCGCAGTGGTATTCAAAAAAAGATGTTGATTTTCAAGGATGCGACTGGTTTAAATTAGTACTATTGCTGCTAATCGACTAGATTCGTTAAGTTCTATCGTATAGCATACATAAATGTGAAGTTTCTGTGTAAATTCATGAATTTTTTAAATTTCTTTTTAAAAAAACTGCCACCATCGCGCCGCAATAAACATCTCTGAGGAAAAGTGTTACTTGCTGAACAGTGTATTACATGAGCGTTTTACTAATAATTTAATCACAAAACAAAATGTATCAATCAATTGTTCTTTTTTACTTTATTATAAAATGAAAGATAAGATTAAAGACAATGATAATAAAAAAAAGCATTTAATAAAAAATCAGTCATATTTTTCCATTGAAAGTATATACGACAACGAAAGAGATTTTTCCATGCACTATATCATTAATGTCATTTTAGTTAAGCAATATTCTTACGATGACATTAAATCCAATAGGTCATTATTGAAGAATATATTTTCAAGGACAATTATGACACAATCCAGATAAAAGTGATAATTAAAAATAAAAATGTTATAGAAAAATGATGTTTTTTTTTTTTTATTTGTTACTAGTTTAAAGCATGAAATTTACAGTAGAGTATACCAAAATCCTTAAGGATTCATTTGAAAGATCATTATTAACACTTAAAGTTTTTTCAAAATAACCGATCCGAGAAATTTTTAGCATTTTACAGGTATGCAGACATATTAGTTTGCACAAATAAATAATAACTTACTTAGAAGAAAGAATTTTTTCGGTTCGAAATCGAACACAAAATGGTAAATGTGTAGAATCAAGCAACATCTAAAAAATTGAATTTATTTATTTTTCTTTCGAGATTCTTGAATTCAAAAAAAGAAAGGAAAGAAATAATGCATAATTGAATGAATAAATGAAATCATACAAAAAAAAATAGATCATTTAAACGAAGGAATAAAATATTCACATTAATGGCATTGAATATTATCAATATAAAAGGACTAAAAATAATGAGAGTTTTATTATTTAATGATTTTAATTACGAAGTAATTTTCGAATCCATTCTTCATAATGAATCAGCCCATTTTTATCTTCAAGTCCAGAAAGTAATTGTTCAACTTCTTCATCAGTTAAACGTTCACCAAGATTTGTTAATAAATGACGAAGTTCAGCCGATGATATATTACCATTTTGTTCTTTATCAAAAACTTTTAAACCTAAAATAAGAAGAAAAATTTTTATCTTTATATTTTTTGTTTATTTTAAAAAAAAATTAACAAACCTTCGATAAGTTCACCTTCATTCATACTATTATCTCTTTTTTTAGCTAAAGAATCATATAATGGTAAAAATTCTTCAAATGAAATTCGATCAGTTTTTAAATTTTGTATTGTACTTTTAATTTGTCCTTCTGTTGGATTTAATCCAAGTGCACGAACAACTTCACCAAATAATTGTTTTGGAATTTTATCATCACCACGATCATCAAAAAGATTAAAAGCTTCACGAACATCTGGTATATCATCTCGTATAATTGGCATTTTGGTTTTTTTTGTTGTTATAAATAATATATATATCTATAAACACAACTAAAAAAAAAATGATTTAACTTGCCTATTTAAATTAACACTATTATTTGTTGACTTTCGTGTGAGTGGGTGGTGACTATAGTACAAAATGTATGCAATGTGAATGATGTTTCATGTAGGAGGAAGAAAACGAAGGCGATGAGAAGAGAAAGAATTACTATTTGATATATATGCGAAAAGTGTGAATCAAACATTCGACATGTACTGATAAGAATGATGGAGTTTCGTTCTCTTATATAATATTTATATTTATTATTCAAAATGAAGACATGTCTTTTTTTTTATAACATCTAGAACGTAAGAAAATGAGCTAGATTGAATAAGAGAAAAAGAAAAAAAAAATCATTAGTATTGTAATAAGTGTATAAAATAATGTATTTTTTTGTAAACTAGGCCAAAGTGTTGACTAACATTATCATGAGAATAAAAGAATGAACAACAATAATAATAACAACATCAACAAAATGAAAAAAAAACAGACTGTAGTTATTTTTTTATTTTATAATTATACGTAAACGTCACCGATCATTTACAAGAAGAATAAATTAAGTAAAATACAATCTCTATTTACATAATTATATAAATAGATCATTTATATTGAGAGTAGAAATAATCATTGTTTTTTTTATGAACTATTGACTGCACATTGTGCTAATAAATGATTACGACACATATCGCAAACACGAACCGGCTTGTTTGAACTAGGTAAAGGTAATTTTGTACTGGCACATGTCTCACAAAAGATTTGACCACAACTAAATAAAATTAAAAAGAAATAATCTTATTTATGTTAATAAATATTTCAAAAATTACTTTCGACAATGATGTTTTCTTCTAAGTGGACTAAAATCTTTTTTACATTGACAACATTCTTTAACATCTTCATCTTTCATCCATGTTGATGAACGTAGACCATCTTTTTCACGAAATTCATCTTCACGTTTAATAGATACTTCTAATTTTAATGCTAATTCTTTTATAGTTTCTTCTTGTTCTTGAAATTTTTTTTGTAAATCATTTTGTTGTCTTGTCATTTCTTTTTTATAAGAATCATATTCCTTAAAAAAGATTAATTTAAAAAAAAATTAAATTTTACGTATTTTATTTTACTTGTTTTATTAAATTTAATTCATGTATATCAAATTGAAGTGATGAAACCTTTTCTTTTTCACTTGTTAAAGCTTGTTGAAGACGTTGACGAAAATCTTTTTCAACACGTAAATCAGTTTCAATTGATGTTCTAATATAAAATTATTTTTTTTTATTTTAAAATTGGTAAAATAAAAAAAGACAAACTTTTCAGCATCTAATTTAGTAAGATCTCGACTTAAAGAATCATTTGTATCATTAAGTGCATGTTTCTCTTTATTAATTTCTTCAATACTAAATAAAATAATAACAAAAAAGAAGAAAATTTAATAGAAAAAAAAAAAGAAATTTTTTCTTTATACTTAGTTTCTAATTGACAAATAGTTTCTCTTAACATTTGATTTTCTTTTTCTAATGATTGTATTTGATGTTCTTGTTCATCATTTCGACTTATTTCAATCTAATTAAAAAAAGAAATAAAATTTACAAAAAAAAAACAATTTTTTATCAGACTCGTAATTTTTCAGATAGCCGAACATTTTCATCTTTAATACTATCAATTTGTTCTTTCATATGATTATATAATGTTGTTTTCATTTCCATATCTTTCTCCATAAATTTTGTTGCTTCAATAAAATCATTTTTTTGTGCTAATTGTAATTGATATTCTGTTTCGATATCCTTTTTTTTATTTAAAAAATAAAATAAAAGTTTTTTTTTCTTTCTTTCTTTTTATTATGTTTACTTGTTTAGATAGGCATTCATCTTCATATTTTTTTTGTAATTCGTTATAAAGTAAGTCCAAACCAGCTCGAGATTTTTGATATGTTTCACGTTCAATTGCCATATCGGAATTTAAAGCCTAAAAATAAAAATTAAATAGTTTATTTAACTTTTTATGTGAAATATTAATATATTAAACCGAAAGAATGTTCGAGAAATATTATGTATTATTAGAAGTTTGAAATAGAGATATCAGTATAATTCAATTCTTTGTAATCTTTAAAAATTCATGAAAAGATTTTTTGATAGTAAAATATATGTAATCATAAAATTAGTAATTCTGGATATCTCAGATGTTCATATTATGATTAAAAAAGTACTCTATTTTTTTGTATAGACATAAAGAATGTCTTCTGAAAAGAATATTCAGTTTTAAATCTTGAACACTGTTTTCATTTTATCATACGAAGAATGTTTTGTCAATCCATGATTAAGAAGTTGAACTTTTTAATTTGATTTACATGAGAAGTAGATGAATCGATTTAGTAATTACTTAGAGCAATCTAAAAGTAGTGAAACCGACAATTTAATACTGTATATTAAACTTTAAGAAACTTTCCAAGAGAAAAGAATGTGAAGAATTTCCTATGATATATGATTATACTTCAACTAATCTAATAATAATAAAATTTTGATAAAATCTGTTTTTTTTGCATCTACTACCGTTACATGAATACTAGCGAGTATTTTTTGAATAACTTTTGATAAGAACAAGATAAAAAACTGCGGTTTTCACCAATGGACAGAGATGCATCGAATTGTGTATTATAAAAATTTTCTAATATCGATATCTGGAGTATTTTATTCAATTTTCTAACTGTCGGAAATTTTATGAGAAAAAGGAGAAAGCAGAAAAGTGAGGTTCTTTCACAATATTTGCTAGAAAATTGTATTAAAGACTGATAATTGGAAATTCACCGTCAACAACTTACCAGATAGATTGGTACAAAAACTTCACACTTACATCTATCATCTGAAAAAACATTAATTGATTAACTCTGATAATTAATGGAAATCTACGAATTTACTTTTGACGCAGACTTTTAGAACACTCTGTATATGATTCAATGCGTCTTTATCTCCTTTGTCCAATAGTAAAAATCGCAGTTCTCTATCTTGTTCCTATCAAAAGTTATTCAAAAAATACTGCCTAGTATTCACATAACCCTGGCAGATACGAACAAAACAGATTTTATCAAAAATTTGTTATTATTAAATTAGTTGAAGTTAATCATATAGCATGGAAAAATCTTCGCATTCTTTTCTCTCGAAGACTATATAGAAAGAAAGTTTCTTAAAGCGTAATATACAGTATTAAATTGTCACTCTCACTACTTTTGGAGTGCCCTAAGTAATTATTTCGAGGGAAACGACGAATCTTTTAAGTAATAAATCCTTGAAATACTAAGGACAGTCCTAATGAGAATATAAATTATTGATATTACACTAATAATAAAACTACTCGAGGTAGTATCCTTTGTTTTAGTTCATTTATATTTCATTGGACAAAAACTCATCGACATAATAAAAAGCATAGGACGACTTTTTCTTCAAAAATGGTGAAATTTTTGTTGTATATATTCTAATGATTTTCAAAGTATATTGGAAGTTTGAAATAAAAGCATTGTTCGTTTATTGAAATACTATTTTTTCGAAAATCTACTCTCGTCACTGATAGGTGACAAAAACCGAGTTCGATTAAAAATTCATTATTTCATGAAAAGAACATGTTTTTAGCGGAAAAGTTTTAGAATACTTTAAGGCTTAATAGATAAACGTATGAACAAAACGTTCAAGTTTAATTTTTTTCTAAATATCAAGAACTGAGCCGAAAATTCAGTACAATTATTATCATTTTTGAAAAAAAGAGCTATGGGAAAAATCGTTGTATGCTTTTGACTATGTCGATGAACCCTATCGAATGACATATAAACAAGTCAAAATGGAAGGTATCACCTCTGGTGATTTTCTCGTAAGATAATTATGAGATCCATGTAGATATATATTTAATTTTTTTTCCTTCAAGTCGTATTTGCGAAACTTGATATGACTTTTATGCATTATTAGAAAGATAACGAATGAAAAAGATATTATCTCAAGAGTATAACCATTGTTGTAAAAGGAAGCAAAACAAATGACCTTATGAATTTAGTCAATCTCATCCGTAGGGTTTAATAACTAATCCATATAAGAAAAATTTTCTCTTATGAATAATTTTATTCATTTTTATTTTAGAATACAAAATCTTAATTAAAGGAAATATTTTGTTGATTTTCAGCACTTCCAGTTTTATTATAAAAACATGCTTGGAAGTAGAATGAGAATTCTAAATATTTTCACCGTATGCGAAGTGAAATTTCCTGATCATCCAACTTTTTGATAACTAAAAGAAAAAGGCTTTTTTCCTCATTCCTCGTTTTCAATTGTCTTTTGTAGCATCGAGAATCTTGCTTGCGTAATCCTTCAATTCATCGTAGGGTATTCCTATACTAACAAAATATTCCATACCGTAAGGATCAAATATCATTTTTAAGTGATATTTTCTTTATAATAACATAACATATCAGAATAAAAATTTAAGAATGTTTTTATAAATAATAACTAAGATTATTCGAAAGATAAAATTCTTTACATTTAAAATAAATAAAAAATAATTTACTTCAATTTTTGCTTGATAAAATGATTGTATTTGTTCTTTTTCTGCTTTGGATTTAATAAGATCTCCTTCTAATTGTTCAATACGAAATTTTTTTATTATTCCATCATCATTTAAAGATTTATTTGTTTGTTCAGAAGTTTGTAAACGTTCTTGTAAATTTGTAACTGTTTTTCTAATATATAAAAGAAAAAACTTTTATTAAACAATAAAAATTTTAATTTATTTTACTTTAAATTTCGATAAAGTTCTTCAATATAATTTTTTTGATCAAGTATAGTGGAAATTTTTTGATCATCAAATGAAATTATATCATTTGTATTTGATATAATAATTGTATCAGAATTTTGTGTACTAGTTCGTGTCATTGGAGATGATGATAATGATGAATAATCATCTAATTCATCAATTTGATCTTCAATTGAACCTGGTGGATAAGTATTTTTTGTCATTGTTTGTGATGGTATACGTCTTTCACGTAAATATAAATTATAATAAATAACTGTTTCACTTGGATAATCAAGTGTTGCTTCTTTTAAACAAAAATTTAAATCTAATATATTAAGACCAACAAGTAAACCGGTTATAATTGATATTTCATCAGATAATAATAATGCTTGATTATCATAAAATTCTTTTAATTCTTGTTTTTGTTCAACAAGTATTTTAAAATAATCAGCTAAACGTTTTTGCATTAATGCAAGACGTAACCATGCACGTACACGACCTAATGATGTACGAATATTTGTCATTTCTTTTGATGATAATGATATTTGAAAAACATCAGTATCATTTGATTTACGTGCAATAAGTTCAATAATTGGCCAAAGATCTTTACGATTTGATGATGCATTTATTGAAAAAGATTTTTTACCTGTATAGCCATGTAATAATATATGTTCGAAGACAATAAAAAAATGTTTTAATGGAAAATATTCTTTTTCAAGTAAACGTTCATGTCGTAAACTTGAACTTAATAAATCTTTTATAACTAATTTAAATATACATAATAAATTTTGTTTGTCAATTAATAAATTTTCTGCATCTAAAACTTTAAATTTTAAAATTTAAGTTTTTTTTTTAAATCTAATTCTTCTTTATTTTTACTTTGTTCTGATGAATTGAAGAAATTAGTTAATAAATTTCCATCACTTGTTAATGAAAATGGCATCTTGAAATGATTGAAATATTTTATGTCAATATATGACAAGGACAAAATATTTCGTTTCAAATCACGTTTTTATTTATTTCTCTTGAGAAATAATTATTGGTTATTAGACGCCATTTTATTATTCTTATATTCGGGATTTTATTGTAATTAGATATTTTAGTTATGTAATGAACCTGTTTTATAGAGACATCTAACGGAAGAAAAACAATCGATGGATTTTTATAAATAAGTCATTGAACTAATTCTTCTATTCTTTTATATTGATAAGTACTTGTTAAATTATTCAAAAATGATATTTCGATATGTATGTATTTTTTATACTACATATATATTTTCCTATTCGTTTTGATATGACATTATTAAATAAGGTAGCTGACTGCATGAAATACAATAGCTTAGTCGCCATGACAAATTCGACTTCTCATCGACACATTAATCATCAATGAAGTCAGGCATTCATTCTCAGTATCTAGGGATCATTTTGAATGCATAAAAATCTTGATAAAATCGTGAACATGTAACGAATGTATATCTGAAATAATTTTTTAAAATTCGATTTTATACAGATGGTATAAAAATATAAAACATGATAATGAACAGCTGACAAATTTTTTATATGGTCATAAATGACTCAATCGATACCCTATATATGATATGTATATACACTTTAATTATTATCTTGCATAATTTAAATGCATTCTTGAAGAGATTTTAAACATTTAGATAAATCTCTGCGTATTTTGTGTAGATGAGTTGTAAAGAACAAAAATGAATAGTTGAGTTCCTTTATATGGTAATGTATCATTTATATTTATCATCTGTATTTCAAATAGTCGAAACTACCCAAGAATGCTCCTTCTCCTTTGAAAACTTATTTTAAGGAGAAGAAATTTTTTAATTAGAATCTCATTCTGTCGAAAATTTTTTATAGTTTTTTCAAATCATATAGACTTTAATGTCTTTTAAAATTAAAGTGTAAAACGATTTAATAAATAATTCGTTGCCTCGTTCGAAGCGGTGAACAATTTTCTTTCAAATAAAACAAACCTCAGTTTTCTACCTTAAAGTATAGTACAAAAAAATTTGTATGTATCAAGGCGTCCTTCTTTAGGTTTTGCCGACAAGAAAACTTCTGAATCCCGAGATCTAGTAAGTTAGGCAGTCGTAAACATTATCAAAATTCATTATGATTTCCTCTTCACTTGCCTTAAATTTAGCGTTAGTGGACGTCGTATTGATCGTGTAGTCATTTTTTGAAACTTGTGAAATCAGTAGGCTTTCCTTGAACATCGACAATCTATTAGAAATCTTTAGATAGAGAAACTGTTCATATCGATAAAATATTTATTATATTCAAAAAAATAATTAAAAAAAAGCACACTTTATTCATTACTTATCATACAGAAAACAAAACTTGAATATGATCTTCTATATATATTTTTTTTCTAGTATAAAATAAAAAAATAATTCGTTTATGTAGTAAAATAGAAAAAGAAAATAAATATAAACATAAAAAGCTTCAGCAACAAAACAAAAAAACGACTAGAAAAGAAAAAGAAAAAAACAAAACTCAAATGCATTAATAAGCTTGATTAAAAAGTCACAGATTATTATTGTTTCATACACAATTCTTTAAAACGTTCAGGTAAAAGAAAAATAAGAATTAATTGTACGATTGTCATAGATTGTTCACATGGATCCATAACACCACGTTGAACCCATTTAGGTATTGTTAAACGTGCGTGACGAAAACCTAATTTTTGTAAAATATAATCAGCACCAAATGGTTCTACTTCATTTCCATATGCAGTAAGAAGTTTTATTGTTGGTTGTAATTTCCATTTAGCATCTGGACAAATAAAACGACGAATATCATCTGTTTGTGTATCATCTAATGGTGGAAGTATTTGTTGATCAGTTGTACTATTTGATGAAACAACCGTTCGTTGTCGATCTTTTTCATTTGTTGCAGCTGCTAAAGCTAAAAATAAAAATTTCAAAAGCACAAAAAATATTAATTTATTCTTTACTTCGTTCTTTTTCTTTAATATATGAAGATATAAGATCATGTAAGAAATAAAAATGTTCAGCATTAAATGTAAACATAATATGTTCATAAAATTCAGTTTCAAAACTACAATGTACTTTTCCTATAAATTAAAAAAAGGATTAATTAATTAAAATTTAATAATTTTTACCTTGTAATTGTCGTGTTTGAAAACGTAATTCAAGAGCTGGAAGAATGAATATTGATTCACCATTTTGTTCATATTGTTTTGAACGAATTTTATTTGTTGCTGTTGATATTTCAGGATCGTCCATATTTGGAAAATCACGTAAACCTAAAAAAATTAAATTAATTAATTCCATATTTTTAATCATATTTTCTTTTTTTTTTTATAACTTACCAATAGCTGAAATAGTTGAACTTGCATAATTAAACCAGTCACTAATTGATAAATGTGATGGTGCTTCATTAGTATTTCTTGTTACTTTTGATATTGAAGCCATATTACTACGAGGTTTTACACTAGAATGTGTTGTTTGACTTTGGTAACCCAAATAAAAGAATAATTTTTGATTAACTAAAAAGAAAAACATATATATGTTACCACTCACAGATGAAATAAACGACAAAGAAAGCATTTTCATTATGTCTAACGAGGGAATGTCCCTAAGTGTGAAACGCCGTTTCACATGGGAGATAGTCCAGTTGGTAGATCTCGGCGAGCTGAGTCTAGTGGCATATCTTGAGGGAGGGTGAGGGTGTGAGATTAGTTCAAGAGAGTTATATATAACCATTGATTTCGTCACTTTCAGCTATCAACTCTAATAAGATAGACCAAAAGATGTAATTTAAGACGAAAATGTAGTGATAACAAAGACGACCTTATATGATGACATTGTTACAAAGTCAACACGATCTGACGTTCGGAGCGTCTTAACTGTATTCTTATAAAATTATTGATATACTTTGAAATACATTTGGCAAATAACTTAACTGTGTATTAATGCCATCAGTAACATATGCAAAATATAGCATAAGTCTACATTTTTTTGGTCTATCTTACTAGAGTTGATCGTCAAAAGTGACGAAATCAATGGTTGTATATATCTTTTTTGGACTACAATATCGTTAACCCTTTAACCATCACGTTTTTTGAAACTAAATAATAAGCTTATCCTCCAATAATGTTTAATACACAGAGACGTAATTGATACGAAACATAAGAATCATAGAGAACGTAGCACTCAGTGCAAGGTATTAGATTCGATACAACATACCAACAATACAGAGTTAAAACGTTGTAGTGTTCATATTTTTCTCTAAATCATCCCAACTGTTTTTCTAGTTTCGAACTGCGTCCGGGATAATGGTTTATGTAACTCGAATCAGCTCGTTGAACTCTACAAACTTTAATATCTCCCATTCGAAACAGCGTTTCACACTTGGGGAGACCTTCCCTCGTAAGCTAATTAAATCTATTTTTAGTCTGCAACAAGATTTTAACGAGATATTGAACACCGAAAGAGAATTGATTCTATTAAGATGTGTTCTCTCCAAGATATTTAAAGGATACTTGAATAACCTATTACGAATCCAGAAATATTTTATAAATGTAAGTCTCAAAAGTATAAGACTTTTATTAATTTTTCGTGAAAATAAATATTTATTTCTTAAAATATAGAATAATTATAAGTGGAAAAGACTATTCTTAATAAAATGAGTTCTCTTTCAATTTTTAACATTTCAATGAGATTTTGTTGCAGACGGAAAATAGAGTTAAGTAGGTTAAAGGCAAAAAAGAAGCTTCTTCTGCCGTCTATTGCATCAGTCTAATATTAATCTAGATAGATTTGAGATTGGACTTTAGCCTATATATAAATTTTAATCGATAATTACTATCATTTTCTTCTCCATGATCAGTAACAAAATTAATTTTTGGTTCATTTAAAGAGAATACAGCCCATTGACGAGATTTAAAATTTAATCCATGAAATACAATAACTGTTAAATTAAGACCTTGTAACATTATTTCACCACCATTCATTCCAATATGTTTTTTAATAATATTTGTATTATATTTTGATTGTATACTTAACGATTTTTGCTTTTGAATATTTATTTCAGAATTTCTATTTTTAGCACTATTACTAAAATCATATTGAACTGATGCTAATATAGATTTTGAACTAGCTATTTGTGCATTAAAAAATTCAGTTAATTTGGTTGCCATTTTCATTATATCTGGTGTTGTTGAACGTGTTATCATTAAATGTAATTGTGACCATTCAAGATTAAGTAAAACTAATGTTGATGGAGGAAGTGAATCTATATTTCGATTATTTATTATATTTGAATGTCGATCATCTTTTAATCGAAGTAATATATGACATATACGACCCATTAATGTAGGAGAACCCATATAATCAAGACGAATTTCAATTGCATTAGTAAGAATATCAATTATATGAGAAGCATCAACAAGATATGATCGATCACGAAGTTCTTGATGAATAAGACCTAAAAAAACAAATAAATTCTACTATAAGATACAATGTAAAAAGCTTTAAAATTTACAAAGAATAATTTATTTTATATAAACATCTTGTATTTTCAAAATGAATAAAGTTCTAATCGATCAATTTTTGATACTATGAACAAGCTTATTGTTTTTTAGTTACAATCAATTCAGTTTTATTTTTATTTCATCTATTAACGAATATTCTATTCACTAGTAAAAATAAATCTCTCATTAGAAAGTATATTTAATTGCCAAGATGAACGTCTTCAAGATTTCGATCCGAGAACAGTCGACGAACAAGAGGATATAAACAAAAAAAAAGCGAAGTATCTAAAAAGAGTTATAGTGTGATCAGATGCTTCTAAACATAACCTTACATTTCTAATTATTTGTACTCCTAGTTAAACATTATCACATAAGATTTATATTGATTTTGTTCTTTCACATATAAAATTTGAAAGTGAGTAGCTACTGTACAATAGTTTTAGGTACAGTTACAGACTATGGCTGATTAATTGGTGGAATAACAAAAAAAAAGAATTCGCTATTGGTCAATAAATGATTTTGTTTGGAATGTCAAAAATTGCTTGATCAGAATTTTGTCGATTTAGAAAAGAAAAAGTCTAACTATAAAACCAGCCGTCCTTTGTATTTTGTCAAGCTTTACATGCTACACTTTTTGGGATGATTTGTTTGCTCAATATGATGTATTAATTGATTAAGATTTGATATGCAACACTCGATCATTTATTATACTCCACCGGACTTCATCATTTTTTAAAAGTTTTTATAAACTGTTTAGTCTGATCCATGTAACTACTATCACGAAAAATTTAGATCTATCTCGTTAGTATTAAATATGTACTAAATTTCAATCGTTCTAATTGAAAAAGAATGAATTTTCAGCATAATTTTATATATTAATTTATATAAATCTCACTAAAATAGACAATATTCAGTTTAGCAAACGAAAATTTAATTTGTCTATCTATTGAATATGAGTTTAATTGAAAAGATAAAAACTTTTTAGATATATCAATATCTGTTGTATTAAATTAATAATTACCTGTTGTTTGAAGATTTTTTATTCGTATACTTCCTCCAACAATTCCTTGTTCAGCTTGAAATATTGAATTTTGTAAACTTAATGAAAGGAAAAACATTCGTTTTCCTTCACTTGTTAATGTTAATCGTCCTGTTGAACAAACATTTTTTGTATTCCATTCAACTTTTCCCATTACATTAGACATACGCATTGACATATGTAATTCTTTCAATTGTACAGCTAATAGTACACGTGCTTGTTTAGATAAGATTTTATTTGTTGTTGATGCAGTTTGTATTGGAGCTATTGGTTGTGTTATTGTATTTGATGATGACACTCTTGTTGATACATTTTCATCTCCTAGAAATAATCGACGAGCTAATGAACGATTATACCAAATTTTTGGAAATGTTAAAATTTCTGCAAAACGTCTTATATCAAATTCAAATTGTGCTTTAGATATTTGTGCAATAACAGATAATTGGATATTATTTCGTGGTTCATTATCATTATGAATTAATATACAACGTGTACGTGAAATATTTAATGAAATTGATTGTACACTAACGGCTAATGCATTGCGTGTTTGTAATTGTCCTACACGAATATCTTCAAATAATTGTACTTTAGAATCACCAGAAAATGGATGATAAACATTAATTTTAAAATCTTTCATATATAATGAAAAATTTAAACCAGCAAGAGAATTTTCTAGAATTTCACTAGATGATATTTCATTTAATGATGTTGTAGAAATTTCATCAGCTAAAGTACGTTTCGATGAAAAAACCATATCAACAGCAGGTAAACGAAGTTCACATTCCATAGGATTTGCTGGTAAACATGTAAATAGAAGAACACATGGTTGAATAAATATACTAACGACAACATCAATAGGAAATGAAGCTGTTGAAGTTTGATCTTCGATTAAAAACCTATAGAAAAAATAATTGCTTAATTTTGTAATTTAATTCAAAATAGAAGATTTATATATGTATGTGAATAGCGTTGGAATCAATTTATGCCTATAAATGCATATAGATATGCTTTGACAAGCGCTTTAGTTAACAAAAAATTTTCAATTATTGTTTGTCGTTTATGATAATCGATCAGGAACTAGTTAGAATCTTTTGAAGTTCACTAACGTAAGCTTTATTAGAATAACTCAGGATTCGAGAAGTTAAAATTCTACGTTTTTTTCTTCTATTAGATTTTTTTTTAAAGACTTTTATAAACTTTCTTGAATCTTACAATATCCAGAAACTGTTTTTCTTCGTGTTGAATAATACTACTCTCCCATAAATATTCTATTTTGTCCATTCATTTCACTTACATTGTATTTAAATGATCATCATCTGACTTTTGATCTTGTATTTGATCTTCTTTTATTGATGCCCGTCTCTGTTGTTCACGTGGTAATTTAATATGTTCAAGCGTTTGTTCAAGAAAATCAAGTAATATTGGATGAATTGTAAGTGGTGTTGTCGGTGATTGTATCATAGCACGACAATAAAAACTACCTTTTTTATTTAATGAACTATTTGCTACATTGTTATGTTTAGAATTATAATGTGCATCAACTTCAACACCTGGTAAAGAAAATTGTGATACTTGATATTCAATTTTATTTATTGTTTGAATTAAACCAACATTTGCTTGTTTTTGTTGCTTAGTTGAATTTGTTGTTAATGGTGGATGAGAAATAAGATCACGACGTGTATAAAGATTACATGAACCACTAGCTATATGAACTTGAATATTTAATTCTAAATCAACTGCTGGTGTTGATGTTATTTCATTTGGATTATTTATTGTAGTTGATGCATTTGATTGATGATCATCAGATCCATGTGATGAAGTACTAAAATTAAAAGAAAATGATTATATTTTATAAAGTAATTTTTTTAATAATAAAAGCAGGTATAAGGGTTTATTGCCTTGATCCCATAAGATAGATAGATTTTATTAGTTATAAAAATACCTCAATAATACAGACTGAAATGGATTTATGTTTCTAGAATAATAAGAAATAGAGAGTCGAACTTATGAAAAGTGTTATGAAATATCTTACTGAATATTAGAATTTGGTGTGCGTGGTGTATCATATTCTGTATCTTCTTCACGAATTGATGATTGCGGTGTACTGATTTCCGAACTGAATATATAAATAAAAAAAAATATATATAGAAAAATTATCTGATAAATTCGAAACAATAGATTATTTATTTATTCTTTGATTTCTTTATTTTAATAACTTCATATGTTAATATGTGATAATTATTATTAAAAGAATTTTTCTTATTATGGAGTTTAGAAAAGCAAAGCAAGCAGCAACTTATCGAAAATAGAATAGTATATAGTGCAAAATTTCATCTTACATTCGTCGATGGTCTGAACCAAACGACGATGCACGTGCACCTGCATTTGTCATTGAATAACGTCGATCTCTAATAGTGCATATAACACACACAAATGTAGATATTAATCAATGTTTTGTGAAATTATTTTTTTTTATTAAATACAACCAAAGAGAAGAAAAAAAGAAAACTTACTGAGCAGTTTGAGACATATGAGAATAATCTTGTGATTGTGCTCGTTTATGATGTGGAACACTTGATGTTGATAACAATGCTCGATTACGATCACGAGTAAAAGTAGTCTAAATTAAAGAAAAATAAAGAATTTTATTAATGGTATTTAATAAATTTTAATAAATGACAATAAGCATTACAAAAACGTATATAGATATATATGATAAAATAAAAAGCATAAATATTTTCTTTAATAAATGAATATTTTATCATTTTAAATTCTCTTTTGAAAAAAGAGAATAATTCAAGTGCAAGCTAAATAAAACATGCAATTTGAGTAATAATAATGCAATATAAATAAAAACACAACATTCATTGTCAAACAATATAGGCGAACCGTAGATACACTTGATTGTTGTAACAATTCATGTTGTTGGAGCTGCTGTACAGGCTAGAAAACTCTTTTTTTTCTTATTCTACTTTAGTTAAAATTTCTAATTTCAATCAAATTAATTTCATATGTATTTTATACGAAATTCAGTTAGAATTTAGATATATTAATATATGTTAGATATACTTCTATTACATTAGTTAATTGATAAACGATCGTAGAGATTTTTATTAAAGGATCTGACCAGCATCCATCAGTTTTGTTCCCTTCACTGTGGAAACATTAAAAAAAGAAAAAATCTTCGTAATATAAAACTGTCTTGATATTGGTTAGTGTAGTACAACCTGTTTTATGGATAAAAATTCAAGAACAGATGTTGTCAGAAGATCAATCAATCTAATATAGGATTGATCATCGATGAATTTTTCTCTTAGATTTTTCTAGAGTTTAAATGAAAGATTATATATAGAAACTGATGAATTCAGAAAGATTATGATTTTCGGATGCTCTTGAAGAAAGTGGTGAAGTCGTCAGTCTGTCACTTTTTATGAATAGATCGTAACAACTACAAATATGCTTTCCTACATTTTTGTAGCATCTATTTATGCCTGTTCATCGCTGCAAGTCAGAGGAAGTTTCAAACGATAATAAAAAAGGAGTTTTCTACGAACTAGATGATGTCTATGGTATTTACAATTATTGTTACTAATTGATGGTGCCTTCGAAAAGTGAGGATATTTATGATTTATAAATGATTCATTGTCACTGATTTACCCCTAACCTCAATGGATTATGATCTCTAGTAGAAATGAATGTAATTTCTAAAAATTGTTGAAATTTTGTTCGTTTTAAGATTTTCTTCAACTTGCAACGATGAACAGATATAAAGAAAAGCTCAACATATTGCCAAAATGTAAAACAAGTCATCTTAAAAAATAAACGACTGAAAACTTTAGTATTTTTTTTCTCAATATAATCTTTTATTTGAGGTAAAAAAAAAGAGTTAGCAGCGATCGATCCTGTATAAGACTAACCAGTTTTCTAACAAGTCCTTTCTTGAATTTTTGTTCATAAAAGAGATAATATTACATAAAATAAATACTAAAACAATTGTATACTACTAGGATACTTTCATTTGATAATGTTTTCAGAGTGAGAAGAAAAGTCTGATGATATTCTGTATTGAATATTTTGTTTTACCTTATTCGATTGCTTTTTCATTTTTTGTTGTATTTCTGTTTTTACTGTATGTAATAATTCTTTTTCTAACCATTGATATCGAGTTTGTTCAGATTTTAAAATTTCAGATGATGCTTGTGAACGTCTAGAATTTAATTTAAATTTAAAAATTAAATTATTTAAAATAAATCAATTTATACTTTAATGTTTCAATTTTTTGTCCTAATATTGAATATTCATATTCTAATCGTTTTCTTCTTTCATCATCTTCAATTGGATCAATATTTTCATTTATATTCATTGTACTACTATTACGTTCATGAATTAAATTTGAATTTCTTAATAAATCATTATCATTATTTAAATGATCATTTGGTGCAATTAAATGTGTTGATGTTATTGTTCGAATTAATTGTGAAAAACGTTTACTAATTATTGAATCAATATTTATATCAATACCTTTCATATCCCATTGAATATTTAAAAACCATTTAGGACTAGGAGAATTTTGTATATGTTTAGCACGTGAATGCATTGAATATTGTCCACTTGGTACACAACATGCATTCAAAATAATATCTGATGATAATGGTAATGAACGTATTGGTTTCCAATTAGAATTTGTTTGTTGAAAATTTTCAGCAAAACGAAAACAAAAACCTTCAAATGAACCTGTACTTATAATTGCTCCACATGAACATGCAGATATTGTTGTTTGATCAAGTGTAAATACAAGAAAATCACTACTTTCTTCAAATGTTCCTAGAGATTGTCTTGTATTAAGTATTTGTGATGAATGATTATCTGTTGCTGATGATAATCGAGCTGGTTGATCAAGTTTTAGAAGTGGTATGGCAATACCTAAATCAATAATATGTAATTGAAACATAAGATTTAATTCATTTGTTGTTTTTGGTGATGGTTGAACTAATGAACGTATACGTGTTGAATCTCTTTTTGGTGTTGTAAATGCACCACGTTGTTCATTCCAATGTTCATATGTATTTTTATAATTTAACCAAAATAGAATTCCTAATCAGAAAAAAATATATTCATTTTATGTATTATAGAGAAATTTTATTAAAATTACCTTTATCAATAGCACCAGGTTGCCAATAAAAACTTGGTTTAGTTAAGCGAATAAAATAACCTTCTTTTTCGAGATCATCAGACTAAAATATATAAATAATTATTTAATTTTATTTTGCAAACAAATTACAAAAGATAAAATTGATTAAAAAACGATTCTTTACAGATCTTAAATGGCATATATTTTGATTATCAAATAATTCTATTATCTTTGCATGCATAGTTAACATCCATTTAGGATTGGCAATTTCTTAATGTTTTTTTTTTATAAATTTTAAGACAGTCTTCGATAGTGTTTGTTTTATAACGACTGATTAGAAAGGCTTTGTGAAAAATGTTTGTGATCTCTTCATATCTACATAGGTATTTGAGAAGTGTTAAAAAAACTATGGAATTAGAATTTTGTGTTCTCTCTGAATACTGAGAAAATTTTCGAAAGTTCTGCAAAGAATAGTTAAACGGAAAATGCTTTGATACATTTTTTTATTTTAGTTATTAAAATTTAAAATTAAAAATTTGAAATTTTTGTTTATGTACCAGCTTTCCAAACAGAATATGTTATTTTTTTTCTTTATCATCGTTAATTTTCAAATATTCATCTTTTAATCTATCCAATCGTTGTTTACAATTCTCTTAGAGATTTTTTTCACAACTTGAAAGCAAAATCTGACATAAAACTTATGAATTGATATTTAGAAAGAATACAAAATTTTGAAATTATTTATTAGAAATTATTTAATATAACTTACTTGAAAAGAATTTTTTAAAAGTAATTTCGTTTTAAAATAAGCTGCATCTTGAAATCCTCCTGTATGTAATAATTGTCCTAAACTAAGTTTAATATATAATAAAGCATTAATTAATGGTTTATTATAAAGTAAGAAAGAAGTTTGTTCATCATAATTAGTTAATTTAATAAATATTGGTATTTTTTTATCACCATTTTCAAATTTAACAACTGTATTTGATGGTGTTTGTCCAATAACTTGAAAACCTTTAATTGATATATCAATTTTATATGTAAATGGTGTTGTTGATAATTTATCTTGTTCATCATATTCATCATCAAAATCATCATCAGGATTATCAAATGTTTTGAAATTTTTATCTTTTATCACAGATTTTGTTGGTACAAAATGAATTTCATCTACACCAGATACTTTAGCAAGTATTTCATTTATTTCATGTATAATTACTTTTGAAACAAAAACTAATTGTGCAAGAAAATCAGCTGTTATTGTTAATTGAAGTAAATCAATTTTTGTACGAAGATTTAAATGTCCTTTTGGTTTATTTTGTTGTCCTTGTTCAATAGTATAATTTCCATAACAACGTATTTGTGGAAAATCAATTCGTACATGATTATCTGAACTAATTGTTGGTAATTGTTGAAGATCATTCATGATATTATTTAAAAAATGTAATGCATGCTCATGAATAATAGCAGTAAATTGAGATTTTGCACTACCGAGTTTTGCAACACCTTCAACAATACCAATTTTATATTGAGCTTTAAGTGTAGATAAAAGTGTAGTAGAAAATGTCATTCCTTGACAATGTGCAGTAATATGAACTTCAAATATTGGTCGTTTTGATGTTGATGGAATAATTTGTTGAGTTTCATAAATATCTGTACTTAATGTTTGTTTACGATGTCGACTTGAACGTTTTTTTCTTAGAACTGGTTCAGATAAAGTTGGTTGATTTAATTCTTCAATTGTATCATTTAAACTTGTATCTAATTTTTGAAGTTCATCATGTGTTGTTATTGGTGTTGATGTTGTTTGTTGTATATCATCAGGAAGAAATTCTTGAACATAAGATGTTATTAAACGACCTGCACGATTGACTAAATCATGAACTTCTTGAGGTCGTAATGGAACATCCATTGCAATTGTACCAATATTTGTTACACCACTTAGTGTTAAACGAAGACCACGAGTTTGAAGAGATGTTAAAGCTTGAGATTTACCAATAATTATATCAAGTACAGATATTTCTTGAGTCGACGATGATTGATTTGGATTAAAAGTATTATTATTACGAAGAGTATCAGTAGAAGTAGATAATGTTTCTTTAAGAGAAAGAGACGTTGAACCAATTTGAACAATTAATGATCCATCGTATCTAAATTAAAGGTATTAAGATACGAAAAATAATTGAAGAGTTTAAAATGATATTATTTCGAAACACTTATTTTAAGTTATTTATTTCAGATGTATAGCTGGTATCTATTTCAACAGATTTTATATTTAGTGGCTCCAGATATAGAGTACTTCATAGGAAAACTTATGGTTCTTATGTAGAGTGGGAAGCGAATGATCGTTATCTAAGACTTTGGAAAAAATTTGATGATACAATTTTCGAAAAATTCAGATAAACAGTGTAACTTATAAGACAGAAGGATCATGGAATCTAGTGGCTTTCGTTTGGAGATAACTAATAAAGAAAGAAAACTTTATTGGTCTTAGTAAAACAAAATAATGATGAACAATCAATGATAAATATGCATTTTGAATCGATGCTTAATAATTCCACTTGACTCTACTTGAGTTAAGATTTTTCTGATTTGTCTCAGTCTATGATGATAATCGTATAGATATAATCTGAATTTTTAGTTGAGATTTATTAAAAAATAAAGATCATTAGTTTTTCATAAATCTTCTATAAAAGGATTTTGAAATCAGTATAAGTTCAAAAAATAAATTACATATTTGAATATAAATTTCTATATTTAATCAATATTATATAAAAGATTTATCTGATAAGATTATTTACTTTTTTAAATTTTGATTATTTGTATTTAATTGTAAAGCTCGAAGTTTTTGTGATAAACTAACACTTCCTTGAACTTTTCTCATACAACCATCAACTTTCAAACCACCTAATGATGCTGCAGAATATATTTCATCAATAATTAACCATCCAAATGCGGAAAGTAAAAGTGATTCACTTGTTGCATTTGTTAAACCACTACGTGTTTGTGTTTGTACTAATTTAAATGGTGTATTTGGTTGTTGTGATTGTTGTTGTATTTGTGGAATAGGATCATTTGGTGTTTGTGAAGCACTTCTTTGTTGTTTACGTGCTGTTGATATTTGTTTCACTTCCGGTGGTGTACCATAAATATCAACAAGTTCACGTAATTTTTTCCAACATGGTCTTTCAGAATTAATTAAATTATCATTATCAGTACCAAGAAAATTTGATTGATAAGGTTTTAGTACATGATCTTCAATTGGATTTTGTGAATAATTAATAAGTGTACTTGGTGTGTTACAATTTATTAATAATTCATCTTGTGATTGAGCAAGATTTGAATCTGTTTTAATTATTTCATGAATACCTGTATATTCAACTGCATTATCAACAACATTATAAAATTGATAAACAAGACGTAATAATGATAAATTAACTTCATGTTGTACACGTTGTATACGTATACCAGCTTGAACATTTGCTGAATGTAAATGACCATGTTCAAGTGATTGTCTAAATACACTTTGAATATTTAAATTTGTTACACAAAGAACAGATGATTCAATAGATGATTTTAATGTTGAAGATTGAGAATTATTTGTTGGTTCATTTGATAAGATTTTAACATCAAATTTTTTTATTTGTGCTGATGCTAAAACAGTTTGACCTAATTTTTCAAATAATGGTTCAATTGATGACGCAACTGATAATTCTACACCAGCATATTCAAATAAAATTTTAAATAATTGTTCAACTGGACCAGCTAATTCAGGACCAGCATCTGTATAATAAGCTGTTTCATTATATGATTCATTATCAATACTCCTTTGTCTTTGAATATTATGTATATCAACATCAAAATCTGATTCATCAAGACCAACACTTAATCGTTTATAACCAGTTGTATTATTTACATTTGCGGTTGGTTCAAGACGTCTCAAAGCATCACCTTTTATAATTAAAAACAAAAAAAAAAGTAAATTAAAATATATATATATTTATTTAATTATTTTTTTTTGAATTTAAAGCATAGAAATCATGCAAATAGGTCTATCAAATAATATATGTATATATAATTGATATGAATCGTTCCTAAATATACGTGAAAATAAGCTTAAACTCGCATAGAATTTTTTTTTAAGCAATCGTGCTTGATTTGACTTTATTAGCGATAATTTCTATTGATTTATTGATATAATCTTCCTACCTTCATCAAATGCTACATTTACATGACCTGTGGATTGTGCTATAATAATGTAGATATACACTCATTCATGCTGATACATGCATATTAGAATGAAATAACTGGTGCAAACAGCAGCATGAGTTTTTAAAAAAAAATTGATAAGAATATAAACAATTTTCTAATAGAAATTAGATTTATCGTCATCAGCATAAAATATTCTACAGGGAGTAGAATGTCTCCTTTATATTATTAATAAAATAGGAGAACAAATTTTGTTTTTCTTTGACTTAGATGGAACTTACTATGTTAACATGAGTGGTTCTATTCGTCATGAAATTTAGTAATTCGACTCTATTCATAATTGATAGACTTCATTAGATGTTTATTTTCTTTTTTGAATTTAAAATAAGATATTTCTAACTTTAATTTTGTTTTCTTAAATATCTGTTTTAAATATGAAATGAATTATTTTTAATAAAAATGTTTGGCATATATTAGTAATTGAGATAAATCACAATCTATTTTAAGTAATAAAATTTTTACCTAGAAAATTAGACCCACGTCGACGTTCTGGTACTGACGATGGTTCTTTATTCATTTGGATGATTGTATCTTTATTAGTTGGATTTGATCGAGTATTTTGTTCTGTCATACGTCTTCGAACAATTGGATTCGATGTTACTTTATTATCTATTTCATTTTGATATTGTTTTATTGTTGTTGATGGTCGACGTGGATGTGCTACAACAAATTCATGTCCAATAAGACGTTGAACACGATCAACTATTGATGATGATCGTGTAGTATTTTGTCTCTGTTCTTGATCATTACTATTTGTTGGTAATATACTATCAATAGGTGATGTTGTTGTTGATGATGATGGTGGCTGAATAATAGATATATTTTGTTGAGGTTGTCGTTTAAATGTTTGAGCCCAATCACGACATGCTTCACGTATACCTTGTTTTAATAATAATATATCTGGTGTTATATTTGGTTGAATATTAATATTAATTTGTGTATCTTTATTAAAATGTTTTCGAAGTTCAGTAACAAGTTCACAAACAGGATGTGCAAGTAGATATTTTGTTTTTGGTGTAAATAATTCATATAATTTACTTTGTGGTAATGTTAATATGGGTTGTGTTTCAATAAGAAAATAAGCTAGAACAGCATCAAGATGTTTTTCACGATATTCAAGAAAATTTTTTATAGATGGTTTTATACGATTAATAACACAAAACCAACCAAGAACAGTTGGAGATAATGTTGAAAGAAAATTCCAATCATAACGAGTATATGAAAAATGTTTTTTTTTAGTTGGCATTTGTTGAGTACTTGTAGTTGTACTAGAACGTAATCGTTTTGATAAATGTGATGTTGAATGTGTATGACGTGGAGGTTCAGGAAATGATATCCATACATGATCAATTGAACCATCAAATACACTACTAGATAATGGACTTGAAGAGCTTGAAACAACGGGTGAAGTTGTTGGTGGTGAAACTATAGGTGGTGAAGTTGGTAATGAAGAAGTTGGAAGTAATGGCTGAAATATTTAAAAAAAAATTCAAATGTTAATTTGTATGAATATAAATTAAATTTGAAAGAAAATTGATTGCCTACTATGATGATTATACAACAAGAGAGTATTAATTTTCGAAATGATATAACCAAGTATTTCATTCGAAGAATGATCAAAATAAGACTTTTATCAATGAAATATTAATCAATGATGAAAATCGTATTAGCGAAAATTGAGAACTTCTCTTATATATAAATATCTTTTAACTTACTTCCATTGATTGTTTTCTTTTTGATTTATGTTTAGTTGATGGTTTAACAATTTGTATTTCATTTATTTGTGTCATAATTGGTGCAGTAAGTTTTCTTTCTTGTTCTTGTTTAGCTGCATTATTAATTAATTTAAAACAAAGACGTTGTACACCAAATTCATTCATAACAAAACCAAAACATGTTCTGTTATCACTAATTGGTAAATGTGTTTGAATATCATTTGATATATGAAGTTGTAAACGACAACTTTGCGATTCTATAGCATGAATATTAACATTATCAAGAGATGAAAAATCATTTTCAAAACGACGAAATTGTCCTGTTATTGATTGAATTTTAAAAACACCAGCTGTTGATTGATCACGTTTAGATAAAATTGTTTCCATTTGAAGTTGTTTACATGATAATGAAAATAATGACATTGTAACAATATCAATTGGTGTTCGTAATTCAGTTAATTGTACATTATCTTCAGCTAAACCAGCTTGTAATAAACAAACATTTATTTGTGATAATTGTAAAGATATTTTTGTTGATGATAAATCAATTGATGTTGATGGAGAATCTGATGTTGTTTGAGCTTGAAAATGAAGACTATCAAGAATTGACATTGGATGAAGATTATATGTTTTCCATTTTTCAATATATGTTGTTAAACATTCAAGCATAAGTGGTGTTAAAAGTATATTTAATGAACCAATAAATTTAAGACATATTTCTTTTTCAGTTGCTATTATATTTGATGAATTATTTGTTGATATTGTTGGTATAATTGAATGACGTGCACGAGTATTTGGAATATAAGTTTGTTGACGTGATTGTGTTGATAATAATGGTTCAGATAAAAATGAAGATGAAAAACCTTGTGAAATACAATTAAAATCAAGTAATGGATTATGATTTATTTTATCTTGTTGAATTAATGGTGGAAATGAAATATTCTTTGACCATGTTGATGAACGATAATGTGATAAATAACGAATATAAGTTGTACATAATAGAGTAGATTTTGGTATAGGCATTTTCATTTGATTTCGTAAACTAATCCAAGAAGAACTAGGTAATGATGATTGACGAAAAGAATTATATTCCATAGATGAAAGTGTATCCTAATATTAATGAAGAAAAAAGAAAATTAATATATAAGTTTTTTTTATATTTATCATTTCTCAATAAATTGAACATTTTCCAATAAAGAGATTAAATTCAAAAAAATTTACATAAAATTTCTACCTATTTAATTTTTAAAATCTAAAAAAAAGATTTTTATTGTATATTTAAATGTGAAAATGATACTTTTCATAAATTTTTTAGGTTTTTTTTGTAGAATCATTTATGAATACTAATTTTCATACTTCAAAATTAAATCGATAGTTTCTTTTAATAAAAGAAATCAAAGTCTTGTGTATTCATTGTTTTACTATTTACCTTTTGTGGTAATACTGTTGAAATCTTTCGTGATTGTTGTTTTTGAAGTATTTCTTCTAAAGCTGTTAATGAATCCGTTGATGATGATGATGAATGTGAAGATGCTATTGATACATTATCATTTTCATCTGAAGCTTTTTTGAATATATTCATATGATCAGATATTGGTGATGATGATGGTGATGATGGATGTTGTACAACAGTTGTTGTTGATTCCATAGTATTATTTAAACTTATTTGACTTGAACTAGCTAATGATAAACGTTCTTTTGGTGTAACATAACTATCAGTTGTTATTGTTGATGATGAATCCGAAACAGTATGATTTATTGATGGTATTGATGATGATGATGAACGTTTATGTAATTTTTGTTCATTTAATGATTTACGTTTTATATGTTTTATTGAATTTGATCGTGATGATCTATATAAATTTGTTGGCATACTATGATTTGAATAATTCTCATGTAAATTATTTAATGTTTGTTTTTGTTGTATACAAAAATCAAATGGATAAAAAATTTCTTCTTCATTTAATTGTTCATTTGGTGTAAATGAATGTTGATATATATTCCAATCATATTTATGTTGAAATACA
>JAJEKB010000364.1:24420-37163 GCA_022393335.1 Macrotrachela quadricornifera | reverse complement strand
TGACTACTCATTGATGAAAAATTTTATTTAAATTTTAAATCTTTTTCATTTATTAATTTATTTTTATATATTTTTTTATGAATAAAAAAATTTTTTACGCTTCTGAATTAATAAAAAACAATAATGAAAAGAGGTCGTATCCTAGCAACGAATTATAATAATGTCGAATGTGTTCATCTAGAGAAGGAAGAATAAACAAACTTATGCTAATATGGTAGCACGAACAGCTCGTGAAATACTTCGATGGCTCGAAGGTCTTTATCTAACATATCCTGTAGTTGTACCAAAATGGTAAATTAAAGAAAAATATTTTCTCCCTGATAAAGTCTTTAAGTATTTCCTTTTCTTTTCTTTTTATGTCTTAAGGGATCTTTCAAATGGTTATACTTATGCGGAAATTTTACATGCTTATTTTCCTAAAGATATAAATATGTTTGCTTTTATTAATGGTCGTTCGCTTAATGCTCGATTACTTAATTGGGCTCTAATAAAACAATTCATAATAAAGAAAAATCTTCCGATTTCAAATGAATTTATTGATGCAACTTTACATGGAAAAGATGGTGGAGCAGAAAGCTTACTTGAACAAACTTATCAAATATTAACAAATAAAAAGTATAAAAATCAAAAAAAAATTAAAAATTTTACTTTTATTAATAGTTTTCTTTAGGCCATTTGTAGATCCACCATATGAACGTGATGAAGATTTTTCTGATCATCCATATCAACAAAATTTAAATTATTATGAACAAGCACATGCATCAAAATCAATTAAAAATAATTTAAAAATCTCAGAATTACTTACTGATCCTTCATATGCTTATCAATCGAAAAGAGTTTGTTTTTCTTTTAAAATTATGTATCTATTAAAGATTCTTATTCTATAAATAGTGTCAAACAATTCTTGATCAAGCTCGAGCTGATCGTCACGCTATTCGTGCAGCCAATCCAGGACGATTTCGTGCAAAACCAACATTAGCTGAACGATGTTTGCGACAACCACTTCGACCTGATTCAAATGCTCAAGATTGGTATATGAAATCATTTGATTCACGTTCACGTTCAGCTGCTTCAACAACTAATAAAAGTAGTAGTGCAAAACAACAATCACGACATACATCTGCAGATGTACCAAAAAAAACTTCTATGACACAACAATATACTGGTAAAAGAATTTTTTTGTTGTTGTTCATTTAATTATTTATATAATTTTGTTTAGATAAAGGACAAATTGCGGCAAATGAAGATAATGCTTTGTATAAAGAAATTATTTTAAGACAACATGCTGTGCCATTGGGTGATCTTTTACAAACACCTGAATCTTAAAATACTATTCTATTTCATTTTCTTTTTTTTGTATTTATAATTATTTTTTTTTTACTAAAAAAAATTAATGCTTAAAAGATTGAAAACAATTTAGTTGTTACGATCTTTTATAACATTTTATTCTTATTCAAGTAACAGAATTAACACACATTTCTTTTTTTTATAACAAAAAAAATTATTTTCATTTCTTTAAAATTCAAAAGAAAAGCATTTTATATTTTTCATTCAAAAATATTTTATGGTTTTAAGTTAAAAGATATGCAATGACTCATTTGCTAGTGATTAAGAACCGAGTTCGTGGCAAATGTATGAGTCATCAAAAAGGTATATATATATATATATATTTGTCATAATTTGATCTATATCTTAAAAACAAATAACTATGGGAGCTGCAATACCTCATCTTGTTTTACTTGGTGATAGCACACTTGATAATAAATTTTATGTAGATAAAGGTAATTCTATAATCGAACAACTTAAACAAAAAACAAACGAACGAGGTTGGAATGCAACATCAGTTGCTGTTGATGGACATTCTATTTCACATATACCAACTCAATTAACAAGAATTCCTCAAGATGCTACACATTTATTTATTTCTATCGGTAGATTTTTATTATTTTTATTTTATTAAAAAAAATTTTTTTTTCGTTTTATTGAATTATTTTCAGGTGGAAATGATGCTCTGTCTTATATGCAACGTCTAAATGAATCGGTAAAAAATGTTGGTGAAGGATTAATTTTATTAAATGAAATAAAAAATCAATTTGAAAAAGTAAAAAGATAAAGTTTATTAAAATATTTTATTCTTTGTTTTTTTTCTATAGGATTATGTTGAAATGTTAAAACATGTGAATGCATGTAAAATTCCTACAACCATATGTACAATGTATAAACCTAATTTTAGTAATCCAGAACAAATAAAAATGGGTGTAAGTGGTTTATCAGTATTAAATGATGTTATTATTACAGAAGCAATTAAAGTATATAGAAATTTATATAATAATATTTATAATTTCTTTTTTTAAATTTCTTTTAGTTCGGTATACCTATTATTGATTTTAAAACAATATTTAATGATCCAAACGATTATGCAAATGCAATTGAACCTGCTGCTCAAGGTGGATTAAAAATTGTTGAAAATATTCTCTATGTTGTTGATCATCATCGATTCAATGAAAAAATTTGTTCAATTTACGCTAGAGGAAATGTACAAATATAAATTTAATTAAATATTGATGATAAGATCATTTTTAGATCAGATGAAGATATTTTCAAACAGTTGTTTCTATTTTATTATTAAACTACAGCTTAATAATGAAAACGGATAATCAGATGTGAAATGATAATATATGCTTTAAAGCTTTTAAGAAAAAGAACAAATCAAAGTCTCAATACCTGAGGGTGAGGGTGTGTCGATAAAATAATATCTGAAAGAAGATAAGTGTATAAAAAGCAAAACTACAATTGGAGAAAAACTTGAAAGATGAGGAATAAATTTTTGGAGAAAAGTTATATTTTTCCATATATATTTTTACTAGCACGAATATAAAGATTATTGTCCGATTTTACTATTTCCAAAATATTTCGTTTGTCACGTATTTATCTGTATATTGTAACATGCTTTAATCTAAAGGAACATATAATGTTCGAAATTATGTACAGCATTACTTCCTAGCAAACATGGATTGGGTCGAAACATAAGCCTGCCTGACTCGATAGTCTGATCAAATACTTTCCGAAAAGAAGCAAACCAAGACAATATTAAAAAATTCGGATTCTAAGTGGCTTCCAGCTCTGTTCTAAAATAGGCAAACTTCGAGGATTCGAGTCCTATCGACACAAAGTTCCTTAGAGATTCTAGATTTCAACCAACAATCTCGTTCTGATAAAAATGTTTTTCATCAATCTACTATATATTCATGAACTAATCGTTAATAGCACTATCGAAAAGTGTCCGTGTAGATATTTCATTGAGTGATACACGACAGATTGTTGAGAAACATTCTTACTAGAACACGAGTAATAGATAGCTTCTAAAATCTTAATATTCAGAATCAATATAATGAATGCTATGGAGATATTTTTAATTAATCAGTTGGAAGTGTTTTCGTATAAGATCTACCCAAAATTAGAACAATGCGAATTTCGATTGACAAAAATTTTTCAATAATTATTAAAGCTATTAAATAACAAAACTGCACATTTAGGCCTTTTTTTTAACGATGTAAAAACTAAACAATTTTGATTACAAAAAACAACAAACTTATTAGTAAATATTATCTTTAAATGGATCTTCTTCATTCTTTGGATATGATGAATATTTTTTCTTATACCATAAATCAAGAACTTTTGTTGATCGTTTTGGAAATGCATCAAGATCATTAAAAAATGAACTTGTTTCAGGTGTAAAACGTACAGCATCTAATTGTATATGAACATTTTGTGGTAATTCAGATGACTGTTGTAAATCTTCAAGTATATTTGTATCTTTAATTGGTGTTGAAAAATATTGATAAACATCTTCTAATGTTTTTATATCATTTAAAGTCATATTTGACATTGTATGCGAAAATTCTTTCATACAACGTGTTAATAAATTATATTTATTTAATGGATTAGTTAAATATATCGATTTCCAATTTCCATCTGTTCGAATTTCTTGTTTAAAATTATCAATTGTTTCATTAGCTAATCGATAAATAATTTGTTCAATATTTGATGGTGGTGCATATGGTCGACAAGTGACTAAACGTGAAACATATTTTTTAGTTTTATAAGATGCTAATTCAGAAACTGTAGGTACAGCAGATTGTGGTACAGAATCTGGTTGTTCAATGATTTCTTCATCAAAATCATCTTTAATTTTTTTAGTTGAACTACGACCGAATAATGTTCGTCTAATAAATGTATTGATAATATATGGACGATATATTGATGATAATCTATATTGTAACATAATATTTTATCTAAATTTATAAACAAAAAAATAAAGTTTCCTTGAGTATTTTAATAATATAGATGTAAGAAATTTATTCGAAGAAAAAAAAAATGAACATATAGAATAAAATAAAAATACTTTCAAGAAAAAAGAAAAAGATGTGAGATTAAAGCGTTCGAGATAGTTACAAAATTTAATTTGGTCCAACTGATAAAATTTGATTTGATTTAATAACGAATTTCCAATTTACTGTTGGTGAAGTAACTTTATCAAATGGAGCAGTAAGTATTAATTTTCCACAATGAATTTCTTGTATTACTAAACGTGCTGTCCATCCTTCTTCCATTTTAATATGTTCTTCTTTAACTACGTGACTTTTATTTTTATTAATAGTGAATAAATGACCTTGTAATGGTTTTTTTAATGGTTGAGACCAAATTATATGACAATTAACTGATGAATATTGTTGATTATAAATAACAGCTGAATAAACATCGCGTGGTGAACGTAAAGCTGAAATTGTTGATAGAAAGAATAAAGTATAAATAAGAAAATAGATCATCGACATGATTATGTTTTATTAATCTAGAAAATGAAAAAACAAAAAATATTCTTTTTTTTTATTCTTTATATGAAGATGATAGATCATGTTAGATTTTATTGCTAGAATACGAGCTTAAATGAGAAGAATCTATTGTTTATATTCTATTTTTTTGTAAATTTTTGTAATTTTTCAAGTAAACCAATATATTGATGATGTTCGTAAGATGTAGAAAAATCTGTTAGTTCATTGGCAAATTCTAAAATATAAAATAATTTATGATTAAAATCATTTTTTTTAATTAGTCAAGAATAAAAAGAAATATGAAAATGAACTGTATTTTTAAGTATACTAACCTTCACCTATACCATGTTCTTCAAGTAAATTAAGTAATTTATCATAAAGTTCTCCATCAATAACAGCACAATCAGCACTATAAACTTTATCATTCCAATCTCCATCATGAATAGCAAATTCATCTATTTGAAAATCTTCTAATTGTTCACTATCATTACCATGTCCTCCTTGTTGTTGTGGTACATCAGGATGATCATGTGGTAAAAATGAACATAAAAATGATAATGTTTGTCCACCACGATTAATATCAATAGTAAATGTTGGTCTTGATTTTAATTGTACGGATGGTTGAGATGATTCTCCACCTAATTGTTGTTTTCCTGCTACATCTACATCTATTTCTTGATCAGAATCAGATGCATCTACTGTATTTGTTACATTAAATTTAACTGTAACTTTTTCATTTCCTGATTGACGAGTTAATGTTACTTCAGGACCATTGTTTTGAACCTTAATAAGAGAATAGATTAAATACTCATTAATAAAAAAAAGATCGAAAATTTTGAAGAAATAAAGCATAACAATAAAATTATCATTTACAATTTTTGAATAACTATTCATTTTTCCATTTCAAATAGAATAATGACTAAACGTCATTCTAGACAAGAGTCTATTAATATCCGATAGGCTGTATTCTGGATAATTTCTCTCTTTCTTCTTCCTTTTTTATGCTATCATAGTTTGTCCAAAGACCTTTTTATCGGAAAAAAAATCGTTGGAGATATATCAAAGATTTTTAATATTACAGAAATTTAACATAAAACAAACCTCGAAATTTTGAATTTTTGGAAATTTACTTGAGTGTTTTTGTGCACTTTTTTCTAATTGAATTTCTTTTTCAAGAAATCCATTTAAATCTTTATAAGCATCATCATTTGTTTGTATTGATGAAAATAATCGAAATTGTTGTAGATTATTTATTAATGGTTTTCGAATAAAATTTTGTTGTTGAATTGATGAAATTAATCTTCGATTTGTAACTAATTGAAATAAACCACGTGTTAAATTACGAAAAGCCATATGAATATTTTAATAAATCTGCAATGAAAAAATCCTAAAATATCATTGCTAAACAAAAAAAAAAGTCTTTTGTTTTTCTATATATCAAAAGAAGAAAAAGAAACAAAACTGAATTAACTAATTTTAACGTCCTTGTTGAATACGTTGAATTGTTCGATTTGTAATTAACATCGTACAATCAAGAAAACGATCAACACAATTTTGTAAACATGCTGTATTTCTTGATGATAATTCACTTATATTACCATTTGAATCAACACATTTATCAAAACATATATTTGTTAAATGATGAACCTATATAATAAAATATTTATTAATTTAATTTAATAAATATTATTCTTATTCGTACTTGAGCAGTTAATTGATTTTCAAGTTCTTTTGCTGCAACAAATTTTTGTAATTCAGTATCATTTGATAATGATGAAAGACTCATTCTTAATGATTCCAAAATGTACTAAAGACAAATGGATGAATATATTATAATAGAAATGAATTCATTGGTTTCATAAAATTAACCAATAAGAACTATTGTTTATTTTTTTATTTCTTGTCTTTTTATACTGATTTTGATTGGAATTAGGAAATATGTATGTTTGATTCTTATATTTAAAAAAAAAACATTGAATATTAAAATATTTAGGATGACTAATAATCATCCACTGGTAAAATGGAGTCAGAAAAAAGATCATATTTTATTAACTATTGCTGTACAAGATATTGATAAACCTGAAATTAATATTGAATCAACTAAACTTCATTTCAAGTAAAAGAATATTTGAGTTTTTATTTTAATATTATATATTATTATATTTAGAGGACAACAAACAAAAGGTTTAAATTATGATACAACAATTGAATTTTTTGATGAAATTGATCCAAAAGTAATTTAATTCTTCGGAGGATTATGATTATCTAAAGTTGATGAAGAAGATTTATAGACTTGAAATTCGGAAATTATGATCATTGATAGAACTAATTTAAATAAATCGGATCCGATCGATATTTACCATTATATTTTAATCATTTTTTTGAGTAAATGATATGCAGATTATAGAAAAAAAATGAGTGTATTCATAATTCACTGGTCAAAAATAAATTGATTAAATACTCTAATTTTTCTTTATTGAAATGTCGTGGCTGCAAGTTTTAGACTTTTTTTTATCAAATTGTCTTTTTTGATTAAAATAGACTGTAAGTGTTCTGAGTACAGTACATTTTTTCTAAAAAATCTTAATTTCCAAATGACTTGCGAACGTTCAATGATATCAGATGTACTTTTTATTAAGACAGAGAAGAGACTTTGATGTATATATCTATAATGCTAATGAGATCACACAAGTAATAAAGGTGATATACATTCCCGTGAAAGAGTACGCTGTCTCTATTAAATATGTAATCTCAAAGAAACATCTTCTATTTATTGTGTAATGATATCAAAAACTGTACGGACTAGTAGCTTACTTTCTTTTCAAAATATATCTTGAATATTTTGTTGTATGCCTTCCTGTAGATGAAAATTGTAAGAAAATTCTAAATTAATATAAATAACCTATTTTAGGCGTCTAAATATCGCAAAATAATTCAAAATCATTGGGAATTTATGCTTAAAAAGAAAGATGCAACAAAACCATTCTGGAAACGGTTAATTAAATCTACTGAAAAAGTAAATATTTATTTTTTCTTTTTCATTCATATTCTTATTTACTTTTATAGTGTCCATGGATCAATGTTGATTGGAATCATTTTAATGGTGAGGGTAAACTTTATTAATAATTAAAAATTTTATACATTCTTTTTTTGATTAGATGATGATGAAGATGATGATGGTTTGAATAATACCGGTGGTAAAGATTGGGGTAATATAGGTAATATAATTGTTGAAATAGAAAAATATCGATACTTTAGAATAAATAAATTTCTTAGTATCTTAACAAGAGGAAGGGTTGTCCTAGCACCATTATTATCTTGACTATTGAATATGAAAATTTTGCGTCGCTTTGCTCAATTGATCAATGTTTTTTTTTAAACATTTCAACACTATTTTAGTGCGATTGGAAAAATATTTTGAATGTATTGAATTATTCGATTTGAAATGAATTCTCTTATTCCATCAATTGAAAAAAGTATACCATTAAAACACCTCATCGAGAATTTTCGTAAAAATTCCTTTTACGAAATTATTCACTTGAGATTGTTAATTTCAAACATGTACGAGAAAAATAATTGATATTGTTTTGTATGGAATTCAAAAGATATTATTAAGATATTACGAGACTTTTTATTTTGAGACATTCTTGTTTTTTTTTAATAATAATTTTATTCTGTAGATGAAATGCTTAAACAAATGGGTGGTGATCCAAGTGGTACATCTGCAACTGATTTAAAAGATCTTGATGATGAAGATACAGATAGTGATGATGAACCAATGCCTGATCTTGAAGAGAATTCTGAAAAAGCTAAATCTTAAATTTTAATGAATAAAAATGAATATTTTTCTGTTTTAATTGATTTAAAATCAATTATAAAATAATACTTATTATTATGAATTTTTCATAAATAATTTTTTCTAGATCATATGACTGATAGTAATATAAATGATTCAGTTCATGGTCATCGTTCAGATACCGAACGAATTATAACTGAAAATGAATATGAATGTTTATATTCTCCCGAAAAACAAGAACGTCAACAAGTACCAGTATTTAAACAAAATCTATATGATAAAAATGCTCATAAATATTGGGATCAATTTTATAAAAGAAATACAAATAATTTTTTTAAAGACCGCCATTGGACATTAAGAGAATTTGATATAAATATAAATGAAAGAAAAAATTTATTAGAAGTTGGTTGTGGTGTAGGAAATTTTTTATTTCCATTACTTAATGAATTGCCAAATTTATTTATTTATGCATGTGATTTTTCACCATATGCTATTGAACTTCTTCGATCAAATTCAAATTATGATTCACAACGTATACAATCATTTGTTTGTGATTTAACTGATGATAATCAAATGCCTATTGAAGATAATACAATTGATATTTGTTCAATGATTTTTGTTCTTTCAGCTATTCATCCAGATAAAATGTCTCGTGTACTTCAAAAAATTCATCAAGTAAAATTTATAAATAAAAACAAAGTGTTTTTTATCTTTTCAATTTTTAAGGTTTTAAAACCAGGTGGATATATTCTATTTCGTGATTATGGTTTATATGATCATGCTATGTTTCGTTTTGCACGTCAAAGACAACATAAATTATCTGAAAATTTTTATGTTAGACAAGATGGTACACGTGCATATTTTTTTTCACTTGAATATTTAAAAAATTTATTAGAACAATATCAATTTCATATTGATGAACTTTCATATGTATTTAAAGAAACAGTAAATATCAAAGAAGATATTTGTGTACCACGTGTTTTTGTACAAGGAAAATTTAAAAAAATAAATTAAATATTATTGGTCATATGAAAACTAAAAGTTTTCTAGAATGTTTATCTAGATTTTTCAATCATTCTCATTTTACACTTTTTTTTAAATTTGTGAACAATCAATGGTTGAATATGTTTTAAGTATATGTCAATTCATATTTGATAATGTTAGAAAATAAACGTTATCTATACAGAATTATGATATTCTTGCTGGTATGAGTCCGTGCAAAATGTATTAAAAACGATAAAGTATCAAATCCTTTCTTCTTTTACGAGCATAGGGATTATGATGAGTTGAGGGTATATTTCAGTAAATTTTAATCGATTTCTGATAAAATCTAATGAATTTTGATACAATTCGACAAAACAACTGTAGGATCTAGTAAGATTCGCTTATTCTTCCTTGTTATGGTCTAATGTCTTCAAATATTATTGAACAGATTTAATAATTCTATTTCTTGTGGTTTTTTCCGATAGTGAGATATTGTTTCTTATTTTATTTTGACTTCCACAAACAGAATAATAGAGACAGAAAAAGTATTTATTCATGTACGTATTTTGGTTTGTCGTTACATCAGGAAAGGTATATTTTTAGTTACTTTTTCTCCTTAAAACAATACAGGTATTTCGTCTAATGTCTGCTGTGATATATTCTGTCCTGAATGATTCTATAATTAAATAAGGAATTAAATATTTAACCATTACAAATATATATAAAAGAAAGCAAAATTTAAGTTTTTACATAGAAAAATAATTTTATGTTATTTTGTTTTGATTATCTGTTCAGCAAAAACGGCTTTTCAATGTATTTATATATTCTCATAACTACATGACAATATTTAGTATGGAAAGTAATAAATAAAGAGGAATAGATTTGTATCAATTTCGAGATGGACTGTTATGGCAATTCCATCCAATACAGTTCAACAATTCATACTCGATAAAATGTTTAATTAATATGATAAAAAATCATGTACGACGTAGATTCTTTTTTGTATCGATCTAAATTGACTAATTAACACAATAACAACGGTTTTTCTTATTGTAAGAATCAAGAAAAACAAAAAAAAACAACAAAAGCATTTCCTAGTTCAATATATTCTGTTTTACGATTAGTTATTTTGTGACTAAGAAACGTGAATGTTTCGAAGTCATTTAGTTCATCTGGAAAACAAGGCTAGTTTGACGTGAAACTTTAGCAATTGGAGAGTTTAGAATTGGAAGTCACTTCAATGAGCTTGATGCTAGTGGAGGATCCAGGATTTGTTCTCTCGAGTGAAGCACATACAACAGGAGATAGAAAATTAAGTGTATCGTAATTCTTTTATTTTTGCTTTTGCAAATGATCTACACGAGACTTTTAGTCAAAAGCTACTGTTATAATGTAAAACCAAATTTTCTTGAACCGTTGAATTTCAAATCAATCAATTCCTCGATCAATATCAATAGACAGATTGGAATAGATGAATATGAGCGCCAGACCGTTTAGATAGTCCTCACTCATTGTAGAAAGTACATACGATTTTAGAAGTTTCGAAGAGGCGAAGCTGCGTTCTTTAATAGCATTTTTGATTGAAAGTGTTGGATAAATTTGCAAAAGTAATCTAATATTTATTTCATTTTGTATAGATTAAACTCTGATTCGATTATGTTAACTGACCCAAGCAACAGATCTTCGTGCAAGTGTGGCATGTCGCGCAATTCATTGAATGCCTTGTTTACTATTAAGGATGATATGAGGGTCGAAGCATGCATTGCCAACCATTGATGACTAGAAAATATATCTTGAAGTGCAGTGACACTAGAACAATTAAATTCAAGACACTATCACTGAAGCAAATGTATAACGGTGATAAAAAAAGAATCTTACAAATGATCGAGTACAGAAATGAACAGGTTTAGCCGATAATAGTTTTCAGGAGTTTCACTTGGCGCATTACGACGGTACCGTTGAAGACCACCTCTGGGTGGTACTGACAATGTTACATCTGTCAAATTACACAATTTGTTCGCTTCTTTCAGTATCTGATCGTATGTGTCGAGCAACGAAATGGTACATGTATCTTGCTTTGTCGGGTGCTTGAAGATAGTTGGTCACCGGTAATTTAAGGACTGGACAACATTTGAGAACGACAAGTACGATGTTAAATGTCGAGTTTGCGAGATTATTCAGCAGAGAAAATGCTAATTTTTCATTCTAATTACTTGCATCTTGCTCGACCACATCGCTAAGTATATCCAGTGCCCGCGAAAGTGGGGGGGGGGCGGGTCTGGGGGACGAGTGAGACGTAACTAGAGATGCAACTAGATGCGATCTCAGGAGGCAAAATGCGATGACAAAGATGTAATCATTTGAGATGAATAATGGGTGAATGAAGATCCACTAATGCATTAAATAAAATGTTGAATAGTGGATGACAAAAACAATGAATAAGAAGTGAAGAGATAGATGACTGGATGACATAGTCAAGATGAGTAAGAGCAGTGAATAAGGACAGAAGTTATATAGCAGTAGAATATAGAGAAGAAGGCTAGTAATAAAAATAATCATAAGAATGAAGTAACTAACGTGAACGAAAATCTTGAATAAGACAATGATGCGCGAAAATGAACAAGTACAAGAAAATCATAAATCCGAAATAAAAAAAAACAAAAGAAGAATAAAGATGATGGTCAGTACCGTCACACACGCGATTCAATTAAGTGAAAGCTATTTTTCCTTATTTATCAAATAATATTTCTCAATTCCTTTTTCACAAATTCTATATTCTCTCGCACAGTTTTAATATTTGGATGATTTGAAGGTAATAAACTTTGAGAAATGTTGAGAGCACGTTCGTATAAGGAGAGTGCTTTCGAGCAGTTGCCCATACTAGTATACATCCTAGCGATGTTATTATAGGAAGTAGCTAATGAAGGATGATTTGCAGGAAGAGTATTTTGTTTGATTCGGAGTGCTTTTTCGTAAAATGAAAGTGCTTTAGAATACTCTCCCATGTTGGCATAAACTAAACCAATGTTGTTGTAGGAAGTAGCCAGTGAAGGATGATTTGCAGGAAGAGTTTTTTGACAAATTTCAAGTGCTTTTTCGAGAAACGAAAGTGCTTTCGAATACTCTCCCAT
>JAJEKB010000364.1:0-24410 GCA_022393335.1 Macrotrachela quadricornifera | reverse complement strand
TCAAGTGCTTTTTCGAGAAACGAAAGTGCTTTCGAATACTCTCCCATCTTGTCATAAACTAAACCAATGTTGTTGTAGGAAATAGCCAAATCAGGATGATTTGCAGGAAGAGTATTTTGTTTGATTCCGAGTGCTTTTTCGTAAAATGAAAGTGCTTTCGAATACTCTCCCATGTTGGCATAAACTAAACCAATGTTGTTGTAGGAAGTAGTCAATGAAGGATGATTTGCAGGAAGAGTTTTTTGACGCATTTCAAGTGCTTGTTTGTAAAAGGAAAGTGCTTTAGAATACTCTCCCATGTTGTTATACACCCCAGCGATGTTGTTGTAGGAAGTAGCCAAATCAGGATGATTTGCAGGAAGAGTTTTTTGACGCATTTCAAGTGCTTTTTCGTAAAATGAAAGTGCTTCAGAATACTCTCCCATGTTGTGGTGCAGCCCACCGATGTTTATGTAAGAAATAGCCAATGAAGGATGATTTGCAGGAAGAATTTTTTGATAGATTTCAAGTCCTCTTTCATAGTACCAGTTGGCCTTGTCATAATCACCTTGATCATTTTTAACATATCCAAGAGAAATATAATAAAGTGCTTTATCACTCTCATCGGATGTCTGTTTGAGTAATAATGTATAGAGTTCTTCAGCTCTATCGAACTTTTCCAAGTAAAGTAGCAAGTTGCCTATTCGCTGCCATCCTGTGCCATCTGCTGCTTCTTGTATATATTTTATGAGTGTTCGTAGTTGTTGATCATCGTCTGATGTTAATGTAAGTTCCACTTGGTATAGTGGCTTGTTTTTGTCGATTTGTGTAGTTTCACCAATACGAAAGACGGTGTACATAGAGAAGAGAATTTCTTCTTCCATTTTGAAGTAACTATAATCTTCGATGGCAGCGAATGGAGCGGATGATACAGAAGAATCAACAGACATTTGAAAGAGAATGGCAACCATATCGACTTTTGTTAGGACGACATCGGCGAATTCAAGGGACACTTCTCGATTTGTACTGATGGATAGAAAATTGTTAAAAGACATCAGTCTACTTTTTACTTTACGAAGCTTCTCAAAATCATTATTTGATAGACCCTGTCCTCGGTAGACTATAAGAGGTTATCCATTGTAACTAATCATCTGTTGTTAATGTAATTGTTTTATTTGTTGATGAAGATCACGAATAAAGAAGCCGATATTAATAATGATGTCTATCTCTAGCAGGCGTAGAGCACCGTTCAGCATAGAATAGATGAATGATGGGAAAGTATCCCACCAGATTGATGAATGTGCCTGATATTCCTTCTCGAATTTAGTAATATTGGTTGATGATCCGTAGCCACCTTTTCGGCAGTAAGAGACAAAATCTTTGATGGAACGTTGGTCATATTTCATTTCAAGGAGAATATCCTTGAATATTTGAGTGTACATAAAGTTGGGCTCCAGTCGATTTAAATCTTGACTGGAAGCCTCTTCATTCACCGTGATAAAACTTACAGGAATGAAATCTTGTTCGCATTGTTTAATAGCCATTTGTAATGCTTCACAAATGGGTGTAACAGATGTATATATATCTTTAACCTTTATCCATTTTTTGGCCCATTGCTCATGTAGATCTGTATTGCTACAGGATACGTAAACACTATCTAGTTGAGGAATATTATGGATAAGAGGTAATACTTGCTGACCAATTGTACCCTCTACTATGAGGAACGTTCTGATATCATCGACTTCAGTAAGAAAATCGATGCATTTATCTCTTTCAGTAAATAAGTTAACGTCGTTCACAACGTTTCTTAATTGCGTGAATGCATTTTGGCAATCTTTGTTTGATTGATCAATACCAGCATCGAGCCAGATCAGTAAATAATTTTGAGCAATTCGCTTACGCAGATTGATAGTACTGTCTACTGTGATTGTAGTTAAACCAGAAGTTTTCGATGTTGCAGTAATACGTTCTTTTGATTTTTGTCCATCCATAATCTGTTGAATGATTCGTTAAATACCTGTGTGAAATTATATGCAGTTAATTGTGTTTCAACAAAGAGAGTTCACATCATATCTATGTATATGGACATACTGACGAGGAAACATATTGAGATGTTTAAGCCGTTTAGATTTCATCCCTTCGTGATAAGTAAACCTCGATGAGGTATGAAATATCCCCAAAAGATATGTATCCTTAAACATTTCCACAAAAGTTATAGCTGTTTTAGTAAAATTTTGGCCTGTAGCTTGGTATGTATCGATAAATTAAATAACATTATTTCGAGTTGAGATTTAGCCTATAGATAGGTATATTTGTGACTAATGCTGGTTATTTATAACTACTTTTGACATCCAGCTTTAAGTTTGTCAGTAGCCTAACAATATTTGAAATTAAATATACTTACTTGATAAAAGATTTCGAGTGTACGAGTTGTTTTTCGTATGCTTGCAAGTGATTTTGCTGCGTATACATCGTCGGCGAAATCAGTGGGTTTTTTCCGACTTACTTTTTTTTGACGTGATCAATGAAGCATGACACTTTCTTTAATGAGACAGTTGATTGCACGTATGCGGTCGTTCTTGCGTGCAGATCGTTTTTCAATCTTCTTCCTCTTTTTTTTTGTTTTTCGTTATGTTTCGTGTCTTTACGATGGAAAAATATTCACTAATATTTGCATACGTATGTGTATTGTATTTTAATTTCGCAATTTTCTCATATGAACACGAAATAAGACTTCTTTGAAATCATATTTGAAAAATGCTACCAGTATGTTGTGCTACAATATATTGCTTCATGACAATGACGCGTCCTATTGACTACACAAAAACGTTTTGTTCATATAAATTGAGGAATGGAGTTTTATTTTGTACTTCAACAATGGATGTTCGTTTTGAAGAGCTGTGCTAAGACAAATACAAAAATCACGTGCAACATGGGCTCGAATCACAGTTAGAATCGGATCGATCGGCCTCACCAACTCTTAAAAATTCTTTGGATACCAAAGCTTAGTTATTTTGCTCACTTTTAACGATTTCTATGATATCAATGGTCTAGAGATATGACTCTGAAAGTTTGTCATTGACAAAACTTCAACATTATCCGAAAGGAAAGGTATCAACTCGTTACGATACATTACGAAAATCTTGCTATTTACATGGCTTTCATGACAAGACAAGATGCATAAATCATAAAAAAACAAGGTTTTCGCATCGTTCATAGAACTTTTCTTTTTAGCTTACAAGGCTTTCATATCATTCTTACACAGCTGTCATAACATCAGAACAGTTAGTGCGATCTCTAATCAGATGCTACTGATAGGGGTTTTGTAACATCCCATGTAATCAAAAAATGGCAAGACATGATGTAATTTACATCATTTTCATGAAACTTTTCTCAAAGAAAAATGATAACGAAAATCAAAAAAATGCCATTTCAGATGATGAAAGCGACATAATCTTTGATGTTTTTTGAATGGCATGCCATATTTTCAAAACTTACATTCATGAAAATGATGTCTTTTTCATGAAAGTCATTAAAATATCATCGACATCACGCAGTACTTAGCATTTATCAGTGACAACCCATGTAATCAAAGCATGGCAAAAACATAGTGTCTGTACGTGAAAAACACGACAAAACTCATTTTCATGATCAAAAAAAGTGAGCTCAAAATTTCGAATTTACATATTTCTAGTGTTTATCACAATTTTCGTTTAAAATTACGAGTTCGTGGTTTAGGAGGATTTGAAGATGAACTTTGAGCTACACTGATCGCCTGATGACAGTTATAAGAATCCAAGTCATAGTATAGAGCTGAAATTTACTAAACAAAAGAAGTAGGTCAACTAGAAATTTCGAGCTCACTCTAAACTCATCATTTTCCTGACGAATTTTTTAAAAAACATCATGACACATTAGGTATTTTATGGCAAAGTCATTCAATCAAAATGATGAAAAAGTAATGTAATTATTTTGATTTTCCGGAAGTAAGTAAACTCATAGGATGAAAATTGTGTAAAAGAAATGAAACTAATGTAATGATTTTGATGTTTCCGAAGTAATCGAAGTCATAGCGTGAAAATCATGCAAAAATAAAAAAACTAATGTAATGATTTTGATTGTTATCGAGAGGAGTAAAGTCATGCAATTTTTTTGATTAAAACGTTAAAAATCGTCATTTAAATGATGCAAATTTTGAAAATAATCATTCAAATGAAATTTTTTTGGTTATTTAGTTACATAGACATTGATCATCAATTCGGCTAGATTAAATTCCTTGAAATGTTCACCTTAGGACAGATTTGCTCATTTCATTCGTTGGAAAAATATAATATCGGGAGCAGTTTTAACAAACAATTGAAATATGTCATCTGCCAAAATTCAACAAGAAAGTTATTTTACAAAATCGTTTATCTGACACTGCTTGTTTAAAGTACATTTTGGAAATTGATAGATATTATTCGTATTAATAAGAAATATACCATTTTGTAGAAAATCACAAGACAAATTTTCTAAAAAAAATAAAGTCTGGACAAATAAATACTAAAAGAGATATCATTAAAATAGTAAGAGAGACTCATTCGTCGTGAGACACCCTTTGATTGAATTTATTTAAGTAAATTTCTTTTCCTATTTAAAGTTTTTCTATTCTTTTTTTGCATATAAAAATGTTCGATTTACAATGTGACACCGCCTCGTTCTGTCTCAGAGTACTGTGAGATTTGACAGTTTTCTCGACTTCTATCGACACTATTTTCTTCGAAGAACGTAGTTAATTCACTTGAAATACTTTAGATAATTCTTATGAGTCTTATTCACTATAATTGATATCATAGACATACAGCAAACAGTGTGACCTATGTCCAGGACAAATGAAACAGAGTCCTACATGCAAATAGTTTCACAAAATACATTGTTTAAATTCAAAATCAGATGCCTTTGACAATAAATGCTTCAATTTGAACTTTTCGGTATTAGTTTAGGTCATAATGCTGAACTTTCTTTTTTTACAATAAGAAACCGTATTTGATCTAGAATTAGTGGTTGAAATTACACGATTTTGCTGTTAATTATATTTGATTTTTATACATTTACATTAATAAGATTGACGAAAGTAGAGGCAGTAGGGGAATCCACATAATTAAACACCTTTTTCGGAACACTTACTAACGGGTAAGGCACAATCTCGGGATAATTCGTATGGCTCTCAATAGTTCCTCAAATACGAACGAGATAAAACAATAATCCAATGTCGATTGCATTTCAAATGAAGTAACTGATGTGAAAATAAGATAATATTAATAATGAAAGTTTTTCAATCTTATGAGATTTAACAAAATATTATTCAATAGTTCATATTATATGCCAAAATATTGTCAATAATTAGCTCCATATACTTTGTATTTATCTGTTTTATCGTATCGGTATAAAAGAAATCTTAGTCGAAGCTTTTTGTTTAAAGATTTTTTTAAATATTGTCTTATAAAATAGTCTTATGAAATCATATAGATTGTATCGAAAAACATTTGATTTATTTGAAATAATTTGTTGGTCTTATTTAATTGATTGGTTTATTGATAAAGATGATGATTTATTATCTTCTTATTAAAATAGTTCTAAATTTTCTTAAAGTATTCAACCATCAAATAAATAAATAATCATTGTTGAATTAATCAATAATGTTGATAGAGTTTGTACTACTTGACAATAATCAGTACAATAAAAGTTAAGTAGAATAATTCCAATAATAACTCGAAAACATCTAATTAAGCTTTAAGTGATAAACAAACAGATGTATCCTAAGGGATCAGAGTAAAGAATGTAATTAAGATAAATATTCTATTGTTATCGATTTATTAATAGTATAATAATCACGATAGACAAGATAAAGAAACCTGTACGTTGTAACAATTTTTTTTAATTTTTATTTTTGATGAAAGAAATAATATTTTTCAGTTTTTCTTTCATTTATTACCTATTAGATTAGAGAAGTTACATAAGTGCTTTTTTTATTATTCGTTTCTATTCAATCGAAACGGAAAAAACCTTTTTTCGTTTATTTTATATATGTTCTATCAAAATGAAAAATAAATCCTCTTTATAAAAGGTATTAATTAAAAGTACGACATCTATTGGTAACTATCTATCAATGATTGTATTATTGTTCTGTTTCTAAAAAACAAGTCAAGGCCTTATGCTCTCTACATTTCGTCATATGCTTCCTATTGACTCATATAATGAAAAAATTCTGTAAGAATGATGCAATTTGACATTTATATGGTGAAATAAATCGTCTAACAAAAATAAATTAATAATAAAAAAAAATATGTCGAGTAGTAAAAATTTATACATGACAAATGCTTTTCTTAATCTTCAATGTTAATATTGATGATAAATTAATATTTTTATTTCGTCTACAGATATCTAGATATATTTTATATTATTGTCTAGATAGACGTGGGTAGACAGGTTATAAGACATATCAATTTATTGTGTGGGAATATTATTTCTTCATTACATTTAAAGAGAAAGATAAAATAAGATAAATGAATGTGAATCAAAATGACATATTGTGATACAAGCATATAGATGATTTTTCCAACGTATTGGGTTTTTTCCCCATTATTCATATTTAGACAAACGCGATTATTTTGTATCAAAGTACATTCTATTATTGGTTTCCTCCGATTATTATTATATAAAGGTGATCAGTCGGGTCAGACGCTCTAATTCATTTTTTGCTAATGCGACTTCCGTAATATATCAAAAAAATATTCATTCTTTTTATCAGTTATAGTATTTGTATCATATTAATACTATCAAGAATAAATGTCCTATATCTTGTTTCAAAGCAAAAATAATCAGGTATCTCAAAAAACTCGTTTATTATTGACAAACAGATTTTGTGAGTGCATTTGATTATTTTAGATTTTAAACAATATATAGATATATTCATTATCTTTGGTGAATCATTAGCATTTATTATAGATGTTATATATACAAAAAATGAATTGAAACATTCGATTAAACTGGATGCCTCTATAAGAGAAGCGAGATTGAATGAGAAGTAATATTCATTTACCCTCTTTATTCTTATGAAATTTATGTACACAGAAAACATTGTCGCCCTTAACCCTTCATACTCTCCTATTTTGTCTGGTCGTTTTTGAATCATAATGATGTCATGATAAAAACGAGAGAAATGGAGAGAGGAAAATAGAGAAAAAAGGGTGAGAGACATTCCCATAAAAGGTCTATACAACGCAGCATTTTGTTCTGATAAGTTATTTTTATTTTCTATTACAAGAGAAAATTCATTACCTATTTCTATCGATAGAAATACTCTATTTCATGTGTAAATATTTAAGAAGCAGTCGCCATATATACTGACTTTCATAGGAAAGCAAGTTTTGCTTATCGTTGTATTTTCACAAGTCAATTTTTTTTTATGGACTATTATCATCTAAAACATTCAGTTTAATCAAAGGTAATCTTTATGAAGATACGTTTTTATCTCTATATATACAAGAAAATATTCAACTAAAACAAAATTTTATTTTTGGCATTCTATTTTTATTGTTTGCAATAGATATCTATAAATATTATTTGAAGTTATTGAAAAAATAGAATAAGCTTATATTATATTTTCTACTTTCTTAATTTTAGATACAAAAAAAATAAATTGCATTTCTTTTGGTTGTTGTAATCGGCTAACAAAAAACTTAATTTAAACGAATAAAATAAAGGGTTGGTTTGAGTTGGCCGATATTATATATTAGTGTTCATTGATAGAATAAAAATACTAGCAGTTATTCATACCACTATTATTACCACGTCATCGTCAACATTGACACAGAATATTTGACGAGCAAAGAAGGGACAAAAAAAACGTCAGAGAAAAAAAAAGAAGGAAGAAAAGAAAAAAAAACACATCGTGTGTGCGCTATTTAGTCTGTTCGGCAGCTCGGGCATGTTTCATAGTGACGACGAGCGCAATCGCAATGTCGACCCCTACAATGAATCACGGCAGTCATATGCATCAACAACAAGAACAACAACAACAGCAACAACAACAGCAGCAGCAGATAAACGAAATCCAACATACACATTTGAACTCGGCCAATTCACCCCATGCGACTTTGACACGTTCGGATTCGACTTCGACAGTGATTTTGGAGGAGGAAGAGACTCGTACATGTCGTCGCAATGGACCACCAACTCAACTACCACCGGGATGGACGAGTCTCAGTATTCGGCTACGTTCTTTCCTGAAGACAAGTGGCCTATTTAACAACGGTTAATATTTAATTAAATAATAAAAATAAAAAAAAATAAATTCAATTAATTTTTTTTTAATATTAAATAGATTTGGAATCATCTGACAAGTTGAACGAGCTTTTGGCAGGTGGAAATGAATTTACTTTACAAAGATTATTAAGTGAAGTTGGTGCGAATGATATGAATTTTGATATGAATGAATTAATGAAACTTGATTCAACAAAATTACTTGATTCACGAACACTTAGTGAATTTGTAAGTGGGAAATTTTTTTCTTCTTTATAAAATTTCATAATTATATATGAAGAAAAAAAAAGAATAATTGTACATATATTTATACATTTTTTCTTTTATAGTTACGATCTGAATCATTCGATCAATTAATCGCATCAGCAGCAAATAATACAGATAATTTATCAAATCCATCTGCAATGCCTTGTTCATCAACGTCATTCTCTGAACTTCGACCTTTATCACCTGAATTACTAACAAATAATTTATTCCGTACAGAATCTAATCAATTAAAAATGGAATCTGAAAATACATTACATCATAATCAAATGAGTTCATTTGATTCATCATCATCATCATCAATAACTGATCTTCCACAATTTAATTTTAATCAAGGAGCATTAGATGCTATTGATCATGATCATGCTTTTCTTTCTAAACGAATACCAACATCATCAAATTCTAATCAAACACAACATACACGTGAATCTCGTCGTGTATCAACACGAATTCAATCACGTGCTGTATGTTCAACACCATCTGAAACAAGTTCAACAAAAACTAAATCTAAACGTAATATTAATCGGGCAAAAGATATTCAAACATCAGATGACTTAACATATTATTTGGAACGACGTCGAAAAAATAATGAAGCATCAAAAATGTCCCGTGCTGTTCGAAAACAAAAATTTGGTGATATGGATCAAAAATGGTAAATAAAATAAAATAAAATTTTTTTTTCATTTTTATTTTCTATTTTCTTTTCTTTATTTTTAGTGAAGAATATGAACGTGTTAATGCTGAACTTCAAATGAAAATTTCAGTACTTGAAAGAGTAACAACTACTCTAAAAAGTGGACTCGTAAATAATTTTCAACGAAAAGATGGTGTTTAAATTGAAATAAAGACCAAATATATAAATATATTTGTGTATTTTATTTTTCTCTAGTGACTTTTCATATATACATATATTTGTCAAATATGTAAGCATAAGTTTTTCTCGAGTGATGATCGAATTTATTTTTTTATATTTGGTCGAGAAAAAGAAAAAAAAAATCTATATATATGAGATTCTGATGGTTTGATAGTTACAATGCAATAAATGTAGCCTCCCTCCATATTTTACTATCAGTTCGTGATATATCATATATATAAGTGGTTTTTATTTTTTTTTTGATGAAAACTATTTTAAAACATAAACAAAAAAAAGTAGAAAAGTAGTCGAAAAAAAAATATTGTTTTTTTTTTTTTGTTTTTTTTTGTTATATAGATTTTCTTTTCTCTGTTCTGTAATTATTCCTTTTATTTTTAAACTTGAATTAAAGGAAGAGGAAAAAAATGACAGAAGATTAATGTATGTCGTTATATTTTGCGATATCTACATGTTAACATTAACCACAAACAGTTATATTGTTTTTATTGTTGAAAAATACTAAAAGTTTTCGAAAGAGTAAAATAATGTTTTTGTCTATTATTGTATTACTATATATTCACGAGTCAATGATTAAATTCTTTCATTCTTTTTTTTTTGTGCTACCTATTGACAGTCCGTCGTATTGCTTTGTTTTATTCATGTTTTTTTCTTATAAAAAAAAATTATACGATGAAATAAAAGAAAAGAATTTAAGTGTAAAATTCATTTTACAATTCAAAAATTCTTTATAGACATTTATGAACTTTAATTTCTAGTAATATAAAATAAAATCAATGACATATTAAGTATCTGTTAGACATTTTCTATTTTATCTTGAAGAATAAAGAGAATATATAATCAAGACGAACAATCGGTCAACTTGCCTCTTGGGAAGAGACCCATATGTTAGTAATATGACGTTGTTGTTATTTTATTACGATAAATTTATTTGTTAAATGATGCACATGTTTTTTTTCTTTAGTCTGTCCGTAGATAGATGGATTTTGTTTCGTTCTTTAACTAATATTGATTTATTTGAAACATCATGATATATATGAAATGATTGTATACATAAAATTTTTCAATTTTCTCTCTCTCTCTCTTTCTCTTTTCTTTGAAACATATACATTCATTCATCGTTTAGATCGTATTACTTTTTCTCTTGAGTTCATGATAGCTTTCTCTCATATACATATATAAACTGAATGTAAATGCATTACTCATATGATGGTTTATATTGATATGAACATTGAGAGAAGAAAAAAAAAAACGAGAATAAGGTCAGTATACTTTCTATAGATAGATTGTATATATATATTATTTGATAGAAAAGAAAATATTCTTTATGAAACATCTAATCTGTTAGTTCGTTTATTTTCTACTATCCTAGTATGGATATGTTTATTCTTGATCAATCACATTTGATTTATCCAGAACAAATACGAACATCTTCACATAATACAAATACAGTTTATCTTCAAGATTTCCGTTCAGATTCTTGTCAAGTATGTGGAGAAAATGCTAGTGGATGGCATTGTGGTTCGATTACATGGTAAAATAAACTTTTTTTTTACTTACTTATAAATCAATTATTACAATATATTTATTTTGTTGTTTTTTTTCTTTAGTGAAGCATGTAAAAAATTTTTTCTTCGATCAATAAATGGAGAACATCTTAAATACAAATGTATACGAGATAAAAAATGTATTATTACACGTACTACACGAACACAATGTCAATATTGTCGTTATTCAAAATGTATTTCAATTGGAATGAAAATTACTGGTAATATATATATATATATTTTTTTTCTTTATCTATATTTAATTTAAAAATATATTTTAAAGAAAATCCAAATCCAAAAATTGAAGAAATTTTTAAAGATATTCCATGTGCTGTATGTCAATCAGCATCTTCAGGTATACATTTTGGTGTAACAACATGTGAAGTAAAAGAAAAATAATTAAAATTTTTTATTTAAATTATTTGAAAATACTTTTTTTTTTTATTTAGGGTTGTAAAGGATTTTTTCGTCGAATGATAAAAGAACGTACACCACAACATTATAAATGTTCAGAAAAAAATAATTGTGAAGTTAATGTTAGAACAAGAAATATGTGTCGAGCATGTCGTTTTCGAAAGTGTCTTCTAGCAGGAATGTCTATTGAAGGTTCACGAATTGGTAGACAATCAAATTTATTTAAACATAAAATGATTGAAATGCAACGTCGAGGTTTAATTCAATCACAATTATTTAATATACTTACTTCAAATTTGAATAATTCAAGAAAAAAAACAATAGTAGTACGAAATCATCAAGGTGATTATTTAGTACAGCTGTAGTCAAAAAAAGAAACTCGTATAAATTCTCTTTTAATCTTAGAATCTTTTTCCTATGGTTCGAAGTGGCTATAAGCGTCGTTTTTTTTAGGGTGACTCTTCAGTAGTTATACTAGATAACCATTATAGAGAACTTCAGGTTTTCTTATCTTTGACGCAAATCTATATGATAATGTTTTTTTTATATTACTAAAACAAAGCCATAAGAGCTGGTTGCACCTTACAAATCAAAGTTTATCTGTTTGAGAGTCACGTACTTTTTTTTGTTGTTAGGTGTACGCGATGAAAAGAGCGATATTATTTTTGAAAAGTTTCATCATCAAGAGTGTTTCTAATGATAAAAATGACTGAAATCGTATCAATCATATCATTAAACAATATATTAACATTAATAGATCGTAAATACTTCAATACTTATTTGATATCTTTGATGTTCAGTTCATAGGAACCTTTGGTCATTATAAACTATAGACAAACAAAGGAAATATCAGATTATGCTGTTTTATAGTACTCTGTGTGGGCTATCAACCATAATAGAAAACAATTCGAAGAGGACATGTATAGAAGATAATATCTGTAGGAAAAGATGTGTAAGTTTTTTTTAGTTCTTATCACATGAAATGAATCTATGAATCATGATAATATGTTTTTATTATCTTTAGTGTAATAAAAATATTTTTTATTTTTAATTGAAATTAACTTTTCATTAAATATAATTCATATATATTTATAGAATCATCAGTAACATCATGTTTAAAAGATAAATTAGAGCCTCATATTTTTCAACAAATATCAGAAATTGAAAATGCTTATGTTAGCCATCTTAAAGTATGTCAATATTTATTTGTTAAGTTCTAATTTTATTTCAAAAAAATTTTTATTTTAGAATCTTCCAATTTTTTCAAATGAAATAAATGATTTATACACTACATGTATTTCTCAATTAAATGAATATTTTAATCGTATCAAAGAGTTTCTTGATAGAATTTCAAGTAATTAATTATAATTGAAAATAAAATAAAATAATTATTATTTTTAGTTTTTAATACAATAAATTTTGAAGATAAATCAACACTTATTCATTTATCTATACATTCAGTTATATTAATGTGTCTATGTATACAATCATTACATTCAGGAATATCAAATAATAATTGGAATTATTTTAATATTTCATATAATTCATCATTTAGTGAATATTTACAACAACAACTTCCATTTTTCTTTGATATACATCATTTAACACATTCATTTGAAAAAGAACTTCATATACTTGATCTTGATAACAAAGAAATTGCACTTATAATTACTTTACTTATAACTTCAATTGGTTAGTAAAATTATTTATATGATATTTTATTAAAATTTTTCTTTTTAGGAAATAGTAAATTAAAAGAAATTGAAGAAATTGAAGAAGAACTTTTTTCTATTTTATATGATTATATGTCTGGTAAATAATATCATAAAAATAATTTATTTTTTAAATAATTTATTATTTATATAATATTTAGCTAAACGTGGTATTGATAATAAAGATTATTTTATTCTTACAATACAAATTCCATTATTACATCGTATTAATAAACTTATATCGACGAATATAAATAATCTTAAATGTTCATTATCTTATACAATGTAAAAATAAAATTTTTATTTGTATGTTTATTAGTCGAATTTTCAATATTTTTGTTTTCGTTCAAATTCTTATATTCAAAATATTGTAGAAATGTCTCAATAAAAATTTTGAATGTTTAATAGTACATTAAAAGATATAAAATTAATTCTGCTCATTTGCTTTTCAAAAACTTTGTATGTTCAATGGCAATGAACAAAAGCTAATCTTTATACAAATTTTGTTCTATTACTTTCGAATAAATGTACCGTAGAAATATGGAAAAAATTGATGAGTAATATCTGATATCAATGAATTGAAAGAAAAGAAAAAAAAATTATTTAAAAAATGCATTAGAAATACTAATTCGATTTATCTTGTAAATATTTTCTTATTAACAGATGAATATTATGATGATTGAACCAAGAAACAAAAAATTCAAACTTCTACCTGAAATATTAGTGACTCAAATCGTCTTTTTTAGAAACATATAGGGAAAGAGAGAATTCTTAAGGCTATCACAATGTTCGAATGATTCTTGTATTCAATGCCTTGTAACTGATACATAAGATTTTTAAAAACAGCATTTTGACTAAAATTATATAAAAGTCGTGTTTCATAAAAATCTCTTAGCGCAGATACAATATATTAAAAACAAGAATCGTTTGAAACTTATACTAATCTATTGATCTTCCATCTTTGAGTAAAATATGAGCTGTAAAGATTGTAATTACCTAGAAGAATCTTTTCCATCCTAGTTGTTCCTAAACAAAAAAACGACCAGGATTTTCAATATTTCGGATAGAAGTCACAATTTCTTTTTTGACTTCATCAGCACAAAAAGTATCATTAGAAAAAACATTCACTTTTTCGCATAAGTTATTAGTTATTCATAGATTTATCCTAACGTACGATATGCTATTCAAAATGATTATATAAATTGATCTTTCTAAGTGACATAGTAAGAAAATTAAAAATATATTTTATACCGGTCATTCATAACAAAAATAAAAATTGCCGTACTGAGAATACGAAGAACTTCGAACATAGAATGTAACTTTGTTTGTAAAAAACTAAAATTTCTCAATCTTATAAACAGAGTATTTACATTTTAAACAATTTATATTATACATTGAAACAGTATAATAAGCATGAAATAACACATTTGTTTTAAATCAAAACTTGGATTACAATTTGAAATTCACTAGTCAACAATTTTACGCATATTCGTTGACTATCATCACGAAAACAATAATATTTTACCTAAATCAAATGACACCTTGTCACATAGTTCGAATCCAGTAAAGTGCTTTCAAAGTCAATAATAGCAATAATGTACAAGCTCCTTAAATGAGTGCTATTGAAATAATTTAGTTATTGTTAGAACATAAGTGCTTTGAAGATAAGAGAATTTGATCAAAATTCAGATGTATGTATGATTTATACTTTTTGTTATACATCATGTTTGATTATTTGTGCAGATACTGTTGTATCGTAGGTTATCGTTTATAATTCGAAGGACTATACTAACTATGTTTGTGTTCAAATAATATTTTCCTTAAATTTAAAAATTCACGAACAAAATTATTAAATAAATGGAACACTTCAATATTTTAATACTACAAATCAACAATAAAATTCTTTTATTCATCATCAAAAACATATCATTTCCGTCAATTAGTTTTCTTTTTTGTTGGTAAGAAGAAAAAAATAGTTTTCTACATTAATATCATCAAATTTTTATCATTTTTCTTTTTTTTATATATATATTTTAAAAAAAAGAAAATACACATTTTCTATCTTACTTCGATTATTTGATAAGAATGAAAAATCATTTTCTACAAGCAAATATCAATCAACATAACAAACCGATCGTATATATTGATAAGAATTTAATGATAGTGGTATGAAAATTACAAGGTAGTCGAAATCTATAATGACATAATCATTCGATTCGGGTCATATTCTCAAATTCTATATAGCAAAAAAAATATATATCTATGATTAATGGTCGACAGTTAGAAACGGAAGTTGACGTTTTTCTAAATTATTTGGTAGACACAATTGTCCATTGAGTTCCGTACGTTAGTCTTCTATTTTAGAATAATTTTCAGTATATATATAAAAAAGCTAATTGCTCGAGAGTTGTTTCACATACGCCGACTATCATTAATGTTGAGAGGAAACTCATCATGTCAACTATCTTGATGAATAAATACCGGAAGATGATAATCATTCTAAAATTTACTGATCAGATTGATTGAATATATTGGCGTGAAAAGGACATTTTTTTTTTCTTTTTAAAATATATATATATATATATAGACATTGATTCATTATCACCTTTTTACACAAAGATAAAAGACAAAAAAAAATAACAACGAAAGACTCATGTTGAGGTAGTATTCTTCGAATAATCTTCCATAATCAAGTGTGAATGTACAGCAGACAAAAAGTGTTAAATGAATGGCAAAATACTCTTTTGATTTTAATCTATTAATAAAAAAAAAATGATAGAAAATGAAATTAAAATATAATGAAATATTCAACTGAAAAATGAAGACAACAATAATATAGAATTCCAACATCGATAATTTGCTCTCGTTCTGTGTCTATAATTAGTCGGTCTATGTTAAGTCATTTGTTGATTATGTGAAAAATCTATATTATGTTCATTCACACACCATGTCACTACTATTAATCGAATTAATTTACCTTTTTATCATATCTTCATTGATATATTGAGTAGACGACTTGTTCTATTCTCACTTGATTTTAAATGAATATCTATTATTATCTTTTTATTTTAAAAAACTTAAAAAAAAAAAAATGATTGATCTATAGATTGGTTCGATGAGCAAAAGACGAAATGAATTTGCCGGAAGGCTTGAAGATGATTTTGATATTGTATCATGTATTTGAAGTATGCGCTAGTCTTTTTTATAAATTAAAATAAGCTTGAACGGCTGCTGTCTACCGACGTTCAAGGCTACGTTTCTTTCACACCTCACCATAGGTAGAAGAATTTATATACAAAAATAGAGATAAGAACTTTTGTTTTTTCGTGTTGTCAATGTCCTCATTGATGTAAAGAAGGACATTGAACGATTAATAAAGATATTCATAAGATAAATGTTAGTTTAATGACAAGTAACGTCTACACAGTAGGAAATCTTAATGAGAATAGAAACTTTTTTTTTTAAAAACTAATGATCAAGTGGTAAATTAAACTCTTGAAAATATAAATCTTCCATATGTTGTGAGTCTCTTTGATTATTTCACCACAGGAGATAAATTTTGTCATATAATACAAACAGGTGTATATACATTTAAACCAATCATAATTTATCGAATCAAATATCCAATAAAATATTTCTTCTCTTTGAGGTCAAAGAAAAAAAAAAAGTTTTTTTTTTTCAAATAACCAATGAAAAAAAGAAACTTCTTTTTCCGGTTTAAGAAAAAAAAATATAAAATTATATGTTCATATGTCATTCATCTCGTTTATCCTATCTAATTATCAAGACCATCCTACTTTCGAAGTGACTTGTTTTGGGGTGGAGTTCAATATTTATCTTCAAAGATTCATATATCCTACTCATTGATTACATGACATAATAACGTATAATTTTATATATATATATATTTTTTTTTCTGCTTTCAGAAACAATCCTATAATTGTCTATGACATACGACGCAACTCCTATTTCATGGCAGCAATAAATAATAATCCGGTATGTAGAAAAAAAAATGTTGATATCCCATTGAGTCTTTGTTTTTTAAACAAAAGAATCTAAGTTCATGTAACTCTTAATATTCTTTTTTTTTTACTATAAAGGATTTGGATATAACTATTACCAATCCATTAGCTATGTTAGCTGCACAATGTAATAAAATTCCATCATCGAATTCAAGTCCACCATTATCACCATCAAAAACAAATTTTTATACTTGGAAAAAACCAATAACAAATACATCAATGTATTCAAATTCTGATATACCATCATCTTTTACTCGTATTAATCATTATGAACATTCATTATCAAATGTTAATGGACATTTAAAAGAAAATTCATCAATACCATCATCATCTTGGACAGATATTCATCATCATCATCATCCATGGTATACAACTAATCAAACACCTTCTATAATAAATAATAATGAACAACAAATACCTTCATCTTCATCATTATTTTCTACAGCAACAACTAATGTTCAATATCCAACACATTACAATGAATTTCTTTCCGTTAATCAACCGTATACAGATTCATATCGGCATGAATTTCGTTTATTTTATCCATCTGTTGTATCATCTCAAACATCATCATCATCATCTATAAATAATAATACTCCTACTAATAATAATAATAATTCGAACAGTCCATTAAAAAAACCTAAAACAAGTCGTGCTCAATGTGATTGTCCAAATTGTCGTGAAGTTGATCGTTTAGGTTATATTACTGGCTCAAATATACGAAAAAAAAATCTTCATTCTTGTCATATACCAGGATGTGGAAAAGAATATAATAAAACATCACATCTTAAAGCACATTTACGTTGGCATACAGGTTTAATATACAACAAAACACAAAAAAAGAAAATTTTTTATTTCGTTTTTTTTTCATCTAAGGTGAACGACCATTTGTATGTAGTTGGTTATTTTGTGGAAAGCGATTTACTCGTAGCGATGAACTTCATCGTCATTCACGAACACATACAGGTATTTATATATGACACATACTCATTTGCTCATTTTTAATGCATTAAGTAAAAATAAAGTATTTTTTGATTTATTTTATCCACCTACTCTATTATTACTAAAACTAATCGTGAGAAAAATCGAATATATACATGATAATTAACTTCGAATGAATACCTATTATTTATTTTTTTTCATCAATCAAGAAAGATTTTTATCATAGAATATATTTAGTTTTTGATATTTTTATTTAGGTGAAAAAAAATTTGTATGTCAAATATGTGGAAAACGTTTTATGCGAAGTGATCATCTTAATAAACATGTATGTAATTTTATTTAATTAAAATAATATTTTTTATTTTATTATTTTTTTTAATTAGGTTAAAACTCATACAAGTAATAGTATTAATAATGAACAACGATCAAGAAATATTCAATCTGATATACAAGAAAATAATCATTATAATCAAAGTTTTATATCAACTGATATTAAAACAGAACCAAGAATACGAGATTAACACAAAAATATTTTCAATGACAAAAAATAAAATAAAATTTTTTTTCTCTTTGTTTTTCTATTTCATGTTCTAATATGTGTAGTAAAGTTATTTAAAATCTAAAGTATATATTATACTATTAAATCATAGATTATAATTCTTAATTTGAAATAAAGAAAATAAAATTTTATTGATAAGTATTTATATTGTACATAGTTGTTTGTTACATTTCGAATCAGTTTTCTTCATTAAAGTGTGTAACATTGACAACGATGAAATTAAATATTGATCATTTTCAATCTTCATCATATAATAATAGTATGTGTATATTTGTTTGAATATTTCATTTTACCTAAGATATACTTTTTTTTTTTATCATATAATTGATGAAAATATTGATCAATTAATTATAGATAATTATCTATTCATACATTGTATATGTATATTTAAATATCTTAATAGAGATGTGTTTTTGCAACTATCTTAAATTAAAAAAAAAAAGAAATCAAAGATCGTTAACTCGAAATGTTTGTAAATAATTAAATCAAATTATGTATTAGTAGACAGAACATAGTAACGAGAATGTATTTTTCAAATTGTCACTTATGGTTCTACGAGATATAAGGCTGAAATTTTTAGAATAGTGAGTAATGGTCACAAAGTACTTGATAATTCTATTACGATATCAACATTCATTATGTAAACAGTTTCAGCTTTATATCTCGCAGAACTATATGTGAGTAAAAGTGAATTGATATTGGAGAATATTCTGTCGTGAGACTAACATTTTATTACTATTTTGTATTAAATTCTATGCAATTTATAAGAAGAGAAGATCTATCGATCTGTAAAAATTCATCCATAGTTTTAGTCTTTTTAATCATACATCAAAGCATCTTTCTGTTGCTGTCGTTATGCTTAGTTGATTTCTAGTATTACAGATTGTTAATTTTAACAATTAGATATTAACATCAAATTTGTTACTTTATTTTTCGCTCATCCAGTTAGTAATCTTTTGTTCACATCTGATTTGATATTATTTGAGTCATACATACTTTATTTCCTTTTCAATTTGTTTATTTTAGAAGAAGAAAATCCAGTTTTTTATAGAAATTATTGAGAGATCTAGACAACCAAAAATATGTGTACAAGAGATTTGTATGCATATTTTATATCAGCGGTTAATGATGGAAAACATAATAGTATTCGTAGTATTTTTTTTCAATGTCACGAAGAAAAAAGTGTATACCACTCATTGAACTTTTAAATTCAATTTTAAGATGTACAATAGAATTCATCTACAATTTTTCGTCTTTTTTAGACGTATGAGCTATATTTGGATAATGAAAAAATAGTCGGAAATATATGTTCATTTTTATATTATTTCTATTAATACATATATATGATATTATCGAAGAAAATAATGATCAAATAAGATACGATAAGAGATAAAATCTTACTATGATTATATAAGGTCGAAAAGATAGTCAATTAGATAAACATTGCATCAATAAAACAACAAACATAAGATTAAATCGTTCTGTTTTCTACTAATACCTGTAACATACGTGCATCATGAAAAAGAGAAAAACGATGAGAACTAATATTTCATGATCATACGTAAGTAGATTCGCAAAGCAAAATCCATGTATTTGAAATGTTGATAGAATTAGAACAAAATTATAATATTATTTAATCTATTAATAAAATTCTTCTAAATAAAAAGAATAGTTTCGAAAAATCTAGATTATATTTATTTATTCTGTTATAAATAATATTGCAATGTAATTAAACATAGTTTATAAAATAATTAAAATGGATTAATACGACCAAGTGTTAAAAATTCTTCGCGTGTTTTTGGATCTTCACGAAAAACACCCAACATTGCTGATGTTGTTGTTCGTGAATTAACCTTTTCTGCACCTCGCATAATCATACACATATGACTAAAAATAATAATTAAATAGAAAAAAATTAATTTTTAATTTCTTTTATTATTCACAGGCATTCAACAATGACAGCTACACCTCTTGGTTCAATTGCTTCGGCAATAGCTTCTGCAATTTGTCGTGTTAAACGTTCTTGTACTAAAATATGAACGATAAAAAGCTTTTTTTTTTGTTTTTCATTTATTCAATTTTTATAAACCTTGTAAACGTCGACTAAAAACTTCAACAATTCTACAATAAAAAAAAGAAAATCAAATGAACAATTTTTAATTTTATCTCAAATAATTAATTACCTTGCTATTTTACTTAAACCTAATACTCGTTTATTAGGTAAATAACCAACAGAAACCTTGCCAAAAAATGGTACCCTTATTTTAAAATAAAAATCAAAGAATTAAATATAATTATAAATTCTAATAAAATTCTTATCATACATATGATGTTCGCATAATGAAAAAATATCAATTTCTTTAACTACAACCATATTTTCACATTCTTCATCAAAAATAGCATCACTAACAACATCTCGAATTGATTGTTCATAACCTTTTGTAAAAAAAACTAATGCCTACAGACAAAACAGAAGAATATATTAAATGATTTTCTCTTTTATTTTAATAACGGAAATAAATCTATCAGACGATTTGTTTCTATTATTATATTGAAATAATTATTTTCTACATACTTCAGCAGCACGTTTTGGTGTTTTAAGAAGACCTATAAGAATTCATAATATATTATATTATTATAAATAAATCAATTACCTTGTCGTAATGGATCTTCTCCAATACTTTCTAAAATATTTTGATAATGTCGACTAATAGTATTAATACGTTGATCACGAATTAATTTTGTATCAGTTTCACGTAATGCTTTTTCATCAAGTACACTTGGTCGACGACGATTACATATCATTCGTTCATTATCACTATTTTCTTGTATAGAAAATGATGCTGATTTAGCTTGACGTACTAATGGACTGACAGTATCGTCTAATAATAAAAAAAATTAAAATAATAATATATTTAATATAAATAAAATAAAGAAAGAAATTATCGTAGAAAATTTATTTTTACATGATGATTCTTGATTATGTTTTGTTGTTATTAATTTAGGTGATGATGAAAAGAAACGATGATGTTTAGTAGTTGGTGAATTAATAAAAATATCATCATCTGATGGTTGTGATGCCATTTGTATTAGAAATGTTTAACTCAACTAATAGCTGCTATCGACTGTTGCTTTAATAATGATTCGATTTATCATAGTTGCATTCATTCCCTTTTCTTTTTTTTTTTTTTTTTTTTTTTTTTCTTCAGTGATTTTCCTAAGATGAACGAAGACGGAAGCCGTAACGACGAGAAGACAAATCGAAAACTGTCAACAGACGATGACGGCAAGCCTAATGATATTGTTAAAACATTAAAATTTATTCTTCTTTTCTTTTTTTTCCCTCTTTTGTATGTCGCTCTGTAGGGGTTTTTGTCTATAGACAAGTATATGGAAATGATTGACATCAACAATCAGAATCATAATCATTTGAATAAAACATACCAAATTCAGCATCTTCATTGGTATACATTCGTTAATAAATGCGTAATTTTTTATTCTTTAGTAATGATGACAGAACGACAAGAAGAAAAAAAAGCAAATGTTCCATTTATATATATATATGTGCATGAATAGGAAAGAAGTTAGTCAGATGGCCTAAAATCTTTTCTTTTTTATTTTGTTCAATCATATAAATTATATATATTTTTTTCTTTTTACATTGATTTCATTTACCTTTACCATTTAAAAAAATAAGCCTATAGTATTTTTCTTATTATTATTTTGTTGACATACGGCAATTTTTCTCGTTCGTTTGTTCGATTAGATTTCTCTTTCTTTTTTTCTTCTTCTTCGTTTTGTTTTTTACATCAATTCTATTGTTATTATTATCGTATAGAATATTAAAAGCATAAGATGGCAACATCGACAAAACAAACTGATCAATATAATGATAAAAAATCGTATGTTGTTAAAGATCTTATCTGGTAATATGATAAAATCTTTTCTTATAAACTAATTTGAATGTTTTCAAGGAGAGATCATATAGCAAAAATTGATATAGCACAAAAAAGTCATGATCAAAAATGGGGTTTTCTTAATAATCTTCAACCTCAAGTATATTTTGACATTTTTTTTTTCTGTTTAATTATTTATTAAATAAATCAATATTCAATAGACTTCATCATATGATTCTAAACGTTCACCAAGAACTTTACTTGCTCATACTGATTCTCCTTCAATAAATGAAAAAAAATATATTAAAGAAGAATCACAACAACATGTCACTGTCTGTCCATCACCAAGACCAATACCATCAACAACAAGTAGTTTAATTGGTTGGCGAACATCGGATAAAAATTGTGCTTTGGAAAAATACGGCAAATATGCACGTGGACAAGAATCATTACATAAAAAATTCAAATGGCCTGTTGAAGGCTTTGATTAAATAGTACAGTTTCTATTATTGAAAAAACAAATAATTTCTTATTGTTTATTTTAAGTATCAGTTAACATTTAGAAAAAAAAAACCATTATTTTCCCTGTTTTATTTCCTACTAATCATCGATTAATTATTGGATATATTTTGAAGTTTTTCTTTTTCTTTTAATAGTTGTGTTTATTATTTGTCTTTTGCTTTATATGAAAACGTATGTCGTCATACGAGGCAATCGTATTTAAACACATGCAAAAAAAAGAGAAAATCTTTTTGATTTGAATAGTCTAACAGCACTGACGACGGAAGAATTGCAGTCGTCAATGTTGAATGGAAAGAAGAAAAAAAAACAGAAATAGTAGGACACGGCAAAATAATTCTTCCATGATCAAATATCTTTCACACTATTTTTCCTCTCTCTCATTTTTTTTCTGATCTTATCGATCAGACAATCTCTGAAAAAAAAAAACGCTCTGTCGGTGTTTCGTCAAGCTTATTTTTTTACAGACTGATATGTTATATGTAAAGACAGACAAAATGCTTTTACAATGTATGGCATCGATCAAATTTATAAGTAATTAAGGTGTAACTCCGATTTCTATTCATGATTTTCTTTTGATAAATATATTATTATTAGTATTTATTCAATAAAGATCTTTTCTTTTTATATAAAAATATTAATATGAATGAGAACGAAGGACCTCTATAAATGTTTGACACAGATTCGTAAATTGACAAACACCAATCAATATTTTAGAGTTCTTCTTGGCATTTTTCTCTATCTTGTCCTCTGTTCCGCTTCTGATTTCGAGTACATGCTTCGTTCTTTATTCTATTTTTTCTTTAGAAATATTTTCTTATTATTTTATAGTAATTTATTATTAATATTTTAACAGATGAGGTCCACTACATATAATATATATTTTAGGAATAAATATAATTTTCATCATGTTAGTCTTCTTTTTTTTGTTTATCCAGTATTACTCTTATTAGAGAAAGTAAATTCTACTAAATGGATTTAAAAGATTGATTTTTCTCATCGCGTGTTTATATAAACTCATATATTTTTGATTGATTATGTATTGAGAAATGATAAGAAAAAAAAAAGTGTTTTCTATATATTTATTTGCAAATAACTATGAAGACATTGAGGGCATATATACTTATATAATAAAATAGATGTAGACTTCTTTTCTTCTCTTTGTTCATATATATTTTTTTTCTATAGATGTTGCTTCCTTTTTTCATTACGATGATCAGAAAAGAACTATGCACTCATATTGACAGTAATTTTGTTCGTCGTGGAATGTGACGAGAAGCAAAAAAGAATAAGATAGTCCTTTATCTGAATGACGATGGAATAAAAACAAGTGAAAAAAAAAGGAATACATAACCGAACTGTTGGCGGTAGAAATACTAAT